>MU680533.1:102573-156757 GCA_026770625.1 Nicotiana glauca | reverse complement strand
GACCCATCTCACAACCTCTACAATACCAACATAACCTAGGTTAGGCACCTATGGCTCCCAATCACCCTCCCATGAGTTCTTATGTATGTATCTTACATGAATAATTACCATAGAGTAGTTAGAGATGATAGACATACCTCTTGTAGTAAGAATTTTAAGAATCCACACTTGAGGTGTTCTTGAAGAATTCAAGAATTTGAAGGAAAATCTAAGGATTTTGAAGATTAATCCTTGTTAGTATAAGTGTTTAAGGGGTAGAAATTACTCAAAGAACTCTAAAAACCTTACCTTAGATCATAGGGATGAAGTTTGGGACGAAACCCCCTTGAGAGAGCAAGCCATAACCCCAAAAATGAGTTGGGAACACTCTAGACCGGTCTTGGGGTATTAAAACTTTCCAGGTGCGCAAAGTTTTGCCCAGACGTGCGAAGTTTTGCAAACTTCACGCATTTTTCTGAGCATTCTACCTCAGATGCGCGAACAACGCGCGAAGTTTCACAGTTCGCGCAAGTTTTCGCGCGAGTGACACCTTACGAATAAAATGATCATAACTTTCTGTATACACATCCAAATGACGAATGGTTTATTGCGTTGGGAACTAGACTCAAAGGGATTTAATTTGATAGGTAGATCCTCACACAACGCCTAATATAACTAGAGACATGATCGTTCAAAACGAGGTCTTGTGCGCACTCATTTACAGATTTAGTCTAATATGCAATTTTCCAACTTGGCTTGTACTTAGGCCTCTCTTTAGACCCCAAATCACTTATAATAAGACTTCTACATTTATTATTAACATATCCAATTGATATCCATAATATCATAAATGCTTATTTGCACACGAGATAAAATAATTTAGCCTACCTTGGCACGGCAAAATCTTAAATTACTCGGAAATTTTTTTTTTGGGGCCTTACACTTTGTATGCTCTAGTTAAATACAAAGTTGGGAAAAGATTTTCATGTATATTGTGAATTTTGTTCACATATATTTTCTATCCCTTCACTATATTTTCGTTGCCTAAAATCAGTCTAAACTTACTACGTTGAAAGACTGCCTAAAATTAATCTAAGTCCAAAGTTATAAAATTTTTGGCCGAGTGTTAGAGCAGGCTGAAGTCAAGTCGAGACTTGGCTGCCGCGCGGGCTATTTTGTGTGACATAAAACACGCCTGTGACATTTGGTATCAGAGCTGATCAGGTTCGTGATGGAGAAATGACGGGCAATGGCAGATTTTGTGGTCTTGTTCGAGAACATGGCTGGTGGTAACAACGACCTGCGGGAAAGGCTAACGAAACTGGAAGAATTGGTTGGAAATGTTCCTGAGGGTGAAGATATTCAGACTCTCATGACAAGGCTTGCCTACCTTGAGGCAGAATTGGCAAGCCTAAGTTAAGACAATGCGGATCTGAAGGCCGAGACAGTAGTATTGCGATGTGTTGTGGCCGAGGATGCTCCTCAATGTGGTACTGAACGTCTCAAGGTGAGAATTCGTGAACCTAAGGCATTTGGTGGTGCAAGGAATGCACGTGAATTGGAGAATTTTTTTAGGATATGGAGCAATACTTTCATGCTATTCGTGTGCAAAACGAGACGGAGAAAGTAACCTTGACTAGCATGTATTTGAGTGATGATGCTAAGTTATGGTGGTGCACTCGTGTGGCTGAAGATGAAAGTTTGGGTAGACCAAAGATTGAGTCGTGGGAGCGGCTTAAAAAGGAATTGAAGAATCAGTTCCTTCCTAGTAATACATCTTGGATTGCTAGGGACAAGAAAAAGTTGAAACACACCAGATCAGTTAGAGCATATGTGAAAGAGTTCACATCTTTGATGTTGAGCATCAGCAACATGTAGGAAGAAGACAAGTTGTACAACTTCATGAGCGGGCTGCAAAAGTGGGCACAACTTGAGTTGCGAAGGAAGAATAATCAAAACCTCGCAAATGTTGCGGTTGCGGCTAATGCATTGGGAGATTTTCACTTGAGTGATGATATTTCTACTTCAAAGTCCAACGACGTAAAGAAGGACAAGGCTAAGGAGTGGAAGAAATGTGAAAATGGCAATGCAAATGAAAATAAGGTAAAGGGAAAACAGGAGGTTGGAACTTCAAAGAGCAAGGAGAAGGGCAGCAAATTCAGTGCTTGTTTCCTTTGTGATGGACCACATCGAGCGAGAGACTGTCTAAATAAGGCAGTGTTAAATGCTATGACTGCCGCGGAGAAATGGGCTGCATTGGAGGCACTAAACAGTTACAAACAAGCTGTTGGTGTGAATACAATTGTAGCTAAAGAGAGAAGGGGTCAAGGGGATTTGCTTGTCAACCCCTTAGGACTCATAAATTGAGTTGACCTCGACGAGGACATTGAGTTTCAAAGGGTGTGGGTGGTTTGTTAGACCTCCACCAATTGAGCTCGATTTGACAACAAGAGTGTTGTCATGAGTCAACAAGAGTGTTGCAAAGCTAAGGTGCATGAGCAGCACCAAGGAAAAAATGGGAAACATGCAAGTGATGGCCCAGGCTTTCACGGAGGCAAGGCAGCTTGGCAAGGAATTGACAATGAGTTGCAGGCTGAAGGCGACACTTGATCATGACAAAGGCATCAAGGCATGAGGCATTGATGCCAAGGAAAGGCAGAAACAGAATGTCAAAAGCATGCAAATATGCCATGGAAAGGCAGTGCGTAGGCAAACTTGTCATGGCATTGAGTTGCGGCAAATAACGACATTGGCGCCTGGTCCAAGCCAAGGCACGAAATTGAGCAGCAACATTGGAATTGACCAAGTCAATGGCGGTTATGGCACATGTTGTGCACATGGGCATCAATTGAACTTTACTAAAATGCTAGCAGGAGTTAGCACATTTTTGGGGCCATGATCCCACTATCTTTTAGCATGATTTATATGATCCTAGTAGTTGGGGTTGTCAACTAGACTAGGATAAAGTAGTGGGCTGAGTGGGCAAGTATCTAAAGCCTAAAAATAGGCAACTACTATAAGAAATGGGGTTGTTTCATGTATTATAAATGGGCAGCACCCTTTCCCTTTGGAGTAAGAGAGAAAAATGTGTAGAGTACATGTTTGAGTTAGGAAGGAGTCCTAAATCTGGTTTTCAAGAGTGAAAATAACCTAAGGCTAAGAGTAGTCTTGTGAGGGTCAAGAGTGATCTTCTTTTGTATGCGGATGCACTTGAGTTTGAGTTCTTTGTATGCTCGAGTTAAATAGAAAGTTGGAAAAAGAGTTTCCTGTATATTGTGCCTTTTGTTCATCTATATTTTCTGTCCCTTCACTAAATTTTTGTTACCTAAAATCAGTCTAAACTTACTACGTTGAAAGGCTGCCTAATATTAATCTAAGTCCAAAGCTACAGAATTTTGGCCGAGTGTTGGAGCAGGCTGAAGTCAAGTCGAGAATTGGCTGTCGCGTGGGCTGTTTTTGTGTGACATAAAACACGCATGTGACACTAGGTATGATGGAATAGTCTCTTTACAATTTTTTTAAAATATGAATTGTACCATAAAATTCACTATTTCCTTCTGTCCATAATAAGTGATCAATTTATTTAGGCACACCTATTAAGGAAATACTAAATTTTAGACGAAAATAGTTAGTGTGACTAAACTACCATCCATTAAATGTTGTACCATAGTTATATTAGTACTTACTTCTCTTCTCAAATATGAGGAGTAAATGATTTTTTAAAGATACGTACATAAGGTTAATTTAAAAAAAAATTAAATTTTTTCTTAATTATATAAATGGATACTTATTTTGGACCAAAATAAAAAAATAAATTGATCACTTATTATGGACCGGATGAAGTAAAAAATATCCATGTCCCTTTCTCGAGCTGTTAAAAGTAGAAAAAAGGTTGGTGTGTGCAATCTACTCCAACTAGGAGTGTGCATTCGATTTTGACCCTTATCGATTA
Organism: Nicotiana glauca; assembly: GCA_026770625.1. Lineage (NCBI taxonomy): Eukaryota > Viridiplantae > Streptophyta > Magnoliopsida > Solanales > Solanaceae > Nicotiana > Nicotiana glauca. The sequence goes on along the minus strand of MU680533.1, from coordinate 152,826 downwards.
TCGGTTTGTACATATGCTTATCGTTATCGTTTCAATAAGGTTTCGATTTTTTTGATTTTGATTTATTGATTTTTAGGGCTTATCGATTCGGTGATCGATTACACCAATAAGAAAATTTGCGGGATTCCACGGAAAGTATATCATCATAAACACGCCTAACTAATTTGGACCAAAAGAAGCTAAAATAAGATGAACACCGTTTATAATAAAAATTGAGTCAACAAGCACATGCAACAAAACTAAAGTAAGGGATCAAATATATGCCACCAACACTCCAACGGTATAAAGAAAAAATACATCATCATGGCTAATTCTATTTTTTATTAATTTGAGCTTCATTCCCTTGAGCTTTAAATATGATCATTGCTTAAATGTGGTAGATGAAATAATAGGGTTAGGGACTTAGGGTAAAGAAAATTGTATTATAGAATAAGGGTAAAAAAACACTTTTTTTAGTATTTCTTATCGGTTTGTCGATAAACCAATAATCGAAGAGGACAAAATCAAAATCAAAATCGATAATTCGATAAGGAAAATCGAAATCGATATCGATAAACTGATAACAAATAATTGATTCGATTTATCGATAAATCGATTCGAATGCACACCCCTAACTCCAACCATAGACTGTCAAGTTTTGGTCAAAATAAGAAAAACAAGAGAGAGGAGATTCGAAACGAGTAAAGAATTGCGAATAACCCAATAGACTCACCGACTTCTTACCTTACGACTTACTTACCGAGTAGTATTTTGGAGAGATTTTTACATTCCTATACATTATATGAAATTATATTACCCTCCCTATTCAAATTTTACTATAATTATATTTTATATACCCAATTACCATTTATGTATATTTTACGGGATTTAATGATAATAATTAGTGTTCTAAAAGTACTCCAACATATCTTGCACTCCCCCACGTTTCTCTCTCCACATCCCAACCCCCACCTCCACGTATCTTGCACCCACCCACGATTCCACCATTGATAATCATTAAAAAGCTTTGAAGCTTTGAATTCAAATTTGGGTTTTCAAAAAACATTATTTGTTTGAATTGGAAGTTATTGCAAAGAATTGGGAATTCTCTCTACGTCTCTATCTATCTCTCAATCCCTAATTTCAGTAATGTAAAGCAAAGGAAAAGAGAGCAGCAATTCCACCATTGACAGCCATTAAAAAGTTTTGAAGCTTTGAATTCGAAATTGGGTTTTCAAAAATTATTATTTGTTTGGATTGGGTGTTGTTGCAAACAATTGGGAATGTGGTTTGGAGTTTATATCTCAATTTTGAGGGGTTTTGGTGAAGATTAAACTTGGTTTTAACTGAATTTCAGATTGAAACTCGAAGAAGAAGACATGATATACATTATTTTTACGAAATTATAGAAACATTATATTCTGTTGTTTATATTTTTTTATTAACTATTGTATGAAAGTTGAACAACTGTATAAAAATTATATTTAAGTTGTATGATATTGTATTTATATATAACTGAGTAAAAATAATGTATAAAAATTGTAGAGAAATTGTAGATAAGTTGTATAATATATAATTCATTGTATGAAATTTATTTTTACTATGTATAAATCAGATTCAAAATATACAAAAGACATATTATATAAATTTTGTATTTAAGTTGTATGTTATTATAGTTATATTTAATAGGGTAGAAATAATGTGTGAAAGTTGTAGATAAATTGTATAATATATTATTAGTTGTATAAAATTTATTTTTACTATGTATAAATCAGATACAAAATATACAAAAGACATATTGTATAAATTTTGTATTTGTTTCTATGCAACTTTATTCACTTTTAGGGTTCTTTTGTCATTTAATTATCTTCTCTTCTTTAACTTGAAATCTTAATCCATATACCTGGAAATTTTCAAGTTCAAAGCCATAGTTAAGAGATTATTTTATTAGTGAAGATAGTCCTACTACCTTAAAATTATACCGTCATGTTCAGAGGTGGAATGCATACATTTTATCACTATCCACGAAGTTTGACACTCCGCAAGGTCATCATGCCTTCAACTTTCTCAGCTCTTGATCTGTTTCAGTATTCAAAGGAACAAATAGAGCATGTTGTAGAAACTTGTATTACGTGATAGAAACTTTTTGGCTTTTGCTAATGTTTACGTGCAAGAAGGTGACTGTGCAGGTTTCTTATATTTCAGCTTGTATTCGTGTAACTAATGACACAGGCATGTATTTTTTTTCATGTCTCTTTGCTTAAGGTATCTGTACGATTTCATAAGTGGAATTCATTTTAATCCTAGAAATGATAAAGCTATTGAAAAGTATGATCTTAAATTATTTCGCAATTCACATACAATAATTCTGAACAAGAATAAATTTTCTTAGACTTTTTGTCTTCTAAGACTTTGGTGCAAGTTGGGTTGCTTAAAATATGCAAACTCCAGATATATATTGTTTGTGTAGGTAAACTATAAGATTTACTGTGTTCACCTTCAACTACTTGCTAATTAATTATGTACTTTTTTGGTGCATTTTATCTTTATAAATCACAGGTTGCTACATCAAACAATTACTTTTTATCTCACTTAGGAGTCTATCAAATGGACCGACACACAACTGAATTAAGAGGTTGAACAAGTGAAGAAAGCTTTTTCCTGTTTGTTTTGTTAATGCTTGTGCGCGAAATCATAGAAAATTGAATCAACTCTATTGCCAAATGAATATGAATAATTCCGGAAATGATTTAAGGTGGAATTAAATCCCTTAATTAAAGGCACTAATAATAGATTGAGAGCCTTTTAAGGTGGAATGTATATATTTTGTAAACAATACTTGTCTAAGTAGGGTAATTTACTAAACATGAACATTTAAGGTAATAAAGTTTCTAATAGTGTATAGGAATGAAAAATTCCAATTTTGGATGTTTTGGGCCTTTCCAATTGTAATCTTACAGTAAAGTAGAAATGATGCGAAAAATTTATAAATAGTCAGTTTTACGCCTAGTCAATCAAATTTAGTCACATAATCAAAGGTCAATTATATTTAGCAGCTAAGTTAGAACGCTAACAATTTGTTGACTAAAATATATGACGATCCAAAGGGTCTTCACCTATTTTCTTAACCATTTTATACTTTCGAGACCTTGAAAACCTCATTTAGAGTTATCTCGATTTGCGTGCACAGTTCGGGCGCGTATCCGAAAAGCTTAAATATGAATTCTATGAGAAAAATGTTAAAGTTTAATATTAAAATGAATAAGTTTGACTTTGGTAAATATTTTTGGTAAACGGACAGAGACTCATGATTTGACGATCTCGGAGGGTCCGTAGAAAAATATGGGACTTAGGCGTATGCCCGAAATCGAATTACGAGGTCCCAAGCCCGAGAAACGAATTGTTGTGCGAAATTGTTTTCTGGAAATACTTAAAGAAATTGGAAATGAAATTTGATTAGAAGACTATGGTATCGGGCCCGTATTTTGGTTCCAGCGCCCGGTACAAGTTTTATATATGATTTAAGCACTTTCTGTGAAGTTTGGTTGAAAACGGACGTCGTTTGACGTGTTTCGGACTTAAAATAGAAATTTGATGTTTTATGAAAATTTGGAAGGAATCATGGATTTTGAGGCTTAATTCGATGTATATTAAGTTATTTTAGTTATTTGATCACACAGATAAATCCGTAGGATGTTTTTGAGGTTGTGTGTATGTTAGGTTTGGAGTCCCGAGGACTCGGGTGAGTTTTGGATTGGCCACGTATTGCATATTTGGACTTGTAAATTAGCTGGTATAACTGACCTACAGGCTTCGCATTGGCTCGCAAATGCGAAGGTCCACTCGCAAATGCGAGATTTGCCTAGACCTGACCCCCATCGCAAATGCGAAGCTGGAACTTTCGCAAATGCGACATTATGGTTTGCAAATGCGAAGTCCCCAATTTTGTTCATGGTTCGCAAATGCGAACAAAAGTTTGCAATTCCCATAACTGGTCAGGGTTCGCAATTGCGAAACCCAGTTCGCATTTCCCACATCTGCAACCTGCATATTTTACAATTAGCAGAATTTTGAACCATTTTCAACATTCTTTCAAAATACAAACTCCTTGGGCGATTTTTCAAGAACAAGTTTTCTTCCAAATCATTTGCAAGTCAATTTTTACTCATTTCTTTCAATCATTAACATCATTTAACATGTTTTCAACTTAAAATCAATGATTTTTATGGGTGAAATTGGGGGTTTTGGGTAGAACCTAGGTTTTTCTAAAATTGGGGATTTGGACCTCGATTTGAGGTCCGATTTCAAAACAAATCATATATTTGGGTTCGTGGGGGAATGGGTAACCATATTTTGGTTCGAATCTCGGGTTTTGACCACGTGGGCCCGGGGCATTTTCAACCTTTTTGGGTAAAACCTTTTAAAACACATTTTCAAGCATTAGGGTTGATTCCTTTAGTGTTTATTAATGTAATTAAGTAACTTGTGGCTAGATTCGAGCGGATTGGAGGTGGAAACAAGGGGTAAAGCTATAGTTGAGGCTTGAGTTGAATTCAAAGCATCGAGGTAAGTGTTCGGTCTAACCTTAGCTTGATGGATTAAGAGTTGAGTCATAATTGCTACTTGTTTTGTGTTGAGTACGACGTATGAGCATGGTGACGAGTATCCATGCATTGGTGTCGAGCATGACCGTGAGTCTTAATTTAATAATTGTGTATCCTTGATTGATCCTATGAAAGTTGTGACCGAATATTGGTATTAGTTGTGCCAAGTAGAAGTTGAATAAGACTAGTTATAGCTGACTCTCCCTTGTCGGGATATTTGGCATGTTGTTATTGTTTCCCTTGCCGGGAAGATTATTAATTTGATTGTTCCCTTGCTGGGAAGTTATTAATTTGATTGTTCCCTTGCTGGGATTGTATTACGTATTGTGTTGAAGGTAACGGGAGTGGGTGATACGCCTACCACAAATGATATTGAAATGGGAGCGGGTGGTATGCCTACCACAAGTGATATTGAAAAGGGAGCGGGTGATACGCCTACCACAAATGATATTGAAATGCGAGCGGGTGGTACGCCTACCACAAGTGATATTGAAATGGGAGCGGATGGTACGCTGTCACGACCCAAAATCCACTAAGGGTCGTGGTGGCACCGGACACCGTTGCCAGGCAAGCCAACTAGAATACTTAATTAAATCCTCGTTATTACGATTTTGAAAACATTTCTTTTATACAATTTAAACAAGACTCAGTATATTCCTCCGAATAAATAATGAAATATTTAAACAACTTTAAGATTTTCGAATAAATCCAAATACATCCCCAGAACCCGATGTCACAAGTGCACGAGGAACTATCGATCAGGGAAATAAAATACAACCTCTGTCCAAAATAGAGTGGACACAGAATAAATAATAAAAATGCTGAAGGGAACTATACTAGCTACGGGTCGTCTCGAATAATGCAGCTCACCTAGTCCTAGAGTCATCCATGCTGCTACACCTAGTAGGCTGCTAGAGGTATATATACCTGAACAAAAGTGCACAGAAGTGTAGTATGAGTACGTAATCAACGTGTACTCAGTGAGTATCTCGCTTATTCTCGAAGGAGTAGAGACGAGATGGCCAACTCCAACACTCACTAGAGATCAATTAACAATATTCTAGAAATACGAGGAAAAATCATGGATTTATAAAGTAGTTCAAATTGGCGAAGCCAGGAAACAGGTAAACACCTTCAACAAAATCAAGGATTTTCAAGTTTACTTTTTATTATCTTATCAATTTATATCAAGCCACGAAGGGAAATTTCACGTTTAAAATTCTCAAGCAACAAATAGCATGCGCAAATCACACCAAGGCGACGGCCCGATCCAACAGAAATGTAAAATGTGCACTGCCGAGGGTCAAAAAGCACGAACCATAGATGCATATATTACCCCGCTCGCGAATCATCCATGCGACGCGGTCAACATAAAATAAACAATCACCCTGCTCGCGAATCAACCATGCGACACAGGTACACATAAGATACACAATCACCTTGCTCGCGAATCATCAATGCGACACAGGTACACATAATATACATACTCAAATAGCCAATTAGAATTTTATCGGGGAAAAATTATCCAAATAAAACTAATTCTCTGTTTAACAATTCGGGAAATGATGTTAAATCTCTTTTTAAATTCATTTACTAATCAAAGGTGATTTAAACAATTCAAGTCATCAATGGGTTCATAATTAATCCAAGTATAACATGCTGATGGGTCCTAACTACCCGGACAATAGCATAATAGCAGCTACGCACGGACTGTCGTCGCCTCGTGCGTACATATCCCCCACATATAGGAGCACATAATCAATTATTTCACCTATGGGGTAAATTTCCCCTCACAAGATTAGAAATGAGACTCACCTCGCTCCGAAGACTCATAACCGACACTCTACATTCTTCCAAAGGCTCGAACCAACGCACAATGCTCCAAAATTAGTCAATGGTCATTCAAATCCATTAATATATGATAAGGTACTCATTACAATCTGATTTATAATAATTCCTAACCCCGATCGAAAGTTGACGAAAATGCCTTCGGGCCCATGTGCCCGAAATCCGAAATTTTTCGAAGATAAATATTACCGATGACCTTAGGAACTCAAATATCTAATTTTATATAAATTTCATACTCAAAATCGTGGCTAAATTCCAAGAATATGATTTTCTAGGTTTTCCACCAAAATCCAAATTTTTATACTAATTTTCATGTCTAATTTCATGGTATAATCTTGTATTTAACTTGGAAATAAGTAGGAGTAGCTTACCTTAACATTGATGATGAAATCCCTCCTTGAAGCTCTCCAAAAATCGCCCAATGAAGTGAAGAAAATGAGAAAAATGGCCAAATATCTGATTTTAAAACAATGCTTCTGCCCCAGCTATTTCCGCTTCTGCGGAACTATTACCGCTTCTGCGGTCCCGCTTCTGCGGACAAAACTCCGCTTTTGCGGACAAGGGGGCTCCAACCCATTTTAGCTTTTGCGGTCAGCCTACCGCTTCTGCGGTTCTGCATCAGCAGATCAAGGGCCGCTTCTGTGTTCCTGCCGCCGTCGCTACTGCGGGGCCGCTTCTGCGGTCCCATCTCCGCAGAAGCGGAAATATCAGCAACCAACAACTCAGCTATTTCCAAAAATCCATTATTGATTCGTTAACCACCGGGAATCCACCTGAGGCCCCCGGGACCCCAACCAATCATACCAACCAGTCCCAAAATACATTACGGACTTGCTCGAGGCTTCAAATCATATCAAACAATGCTAAAATTATGAATTACACCCCAATTCAAGCTTTATGAACTTTAGAATTTCAAACTTATACTTTTGATGTTTAAACCTATCAAATCACGTCCGATTGACCTCAAATTTTGTGCACAAGTCGTATTCGACATTACGGACCTACTCCAACTTTCGGAATTGGATTCCGTCTCCGATATCAAAAGGTCAACCTCCAGTCAAACTCCTCAAAACCTTCAAATTTCTATCTTTAGCCAAATGGCTCCAAAATGACCTACGGACCTCCGAATTCACTTCCGATCGCACCCCAACTCTAGAATCACCATACAGAGCTACTCCCAGTCTCGGAATTCCAAATGGACATCGATAACACCGAAATGCACTTCAAACCCAAACTTCTGAAATTTCTTCTAAAATGCTAACTTCTACAATAGGCGTCAAAACGCTCCCGGGTTATCCAAAACCTGAACCGGGCATACGCCCAAGTCCGAAATCATCATACGAACCTGCTGGAACCTTCAGATCCTGATTCCGAGGTCGTTTACTTAAAATTCCAATCCTAGTTCATTCTTTCAACTTTGAACTTCCGATATGAGAATTCTCTTTCCAAATCGACTCTGAACTTCTCGGAACTTAATTCCAACCACGCGTACAAGTCATAACACCTGAAATGAAGTTGTTCATGGCCTCCGATTGCTGAACGACGCGCTAAGGATCGAAACGACCGGTCGGGTCGTTGCATTCTCTCCCACTTAAACATACGTTCGTCCTCAAACGTGCTAAGAACTGCACTGAAGTGGTCTAAAATCGCTGTTTAACTTCTCATGCACCTTCCTGTGCTACCACAGCTCAGCTGAGCACATTAGCTCGATAAATTCTAAATATATTCCCTTTTTATTCAAGAAAATAAGCCTTAGAGACCGATTCTAACATCCAGAATCCTATGCCAGGCCCGGTTTCCGACATACGACCACCATATCAATCACTACACATTATACTCAAACATGACTGCATAACTTTGCTGGATTCTTACTTCGCAACACTTAGCCCACAGGATCACCATAATATTCTCCGATCAACTTAGCCAAAAATTAAACGAATCAGATGCTCCCATTGCACCTCATGACACGCAAGTCTTACTCTAACTCTTACAATACCACCACGACGGATGAGATGTGCCCAAATTCGTAATCAACTACCGAGTCAACCAATCATTGAGTCTATACTTCTGACAAGAAACATTACCACATTCTGAACCTAATAATGACCTTTGCTCCTTAATATACTTAATATAATCAGATTGCACTGATCTTAAATCCCATAATCTCATCTCACCCAGTAAGAACTGCTCAGGCAATAAGCCACCTCGTACACAATCAAGAGTACCATATGATGCCACAATGTGCCAATAGGCTACCAATTAGGATGCGATACAGAAGGAGAATGAACTCTGAAAAGGAAGTTCAATTACCCTGCTCGCAAATCATACATGCGACGCGGACAATATACTGAACAGACACCCCGCTCGCGAATCATACATGCGACGCGGGATCACAGCTAATACGAGCTTTCCTCAAAAGACAGGATATGAAGCACATAAAATAGGTATAGGGAACTGTGCTGAACATCACACTGTTGCGGCGTGCAACCCGATCCAAATAATATACCCATGGAGGCGTGCCACTCGATCCACATATAGAACTCACATAAGGAGATATACGTTGAGATAAATTTCTCATTATAAGAAAATACCGAATATCGATCATAAACACTAAGTGTATAATACCATTCCCTGGGGAGACATATAACGCTATAATCCATAAACTCGGGCACACTGAAGTGCAATACAAGATCTGAATCTCAAGAGCCATTATGCTCATATAACATCATCGCCACGCGGAGCCTCAACATATAAAAATTTACCAAGCCGTCTCATAACTCATACGGCGCAATACATCATTACCTGGAATAGCTGATGAAAAAATAACACCCTGACTGTCCCTCCATAAGGAACGCTCGCTGGAATATACACAACTGGTCTGATATAAATCCCTGTTCACATATAAATCAATCCACTGATCTCAAGACGATTTCTGATTGCACCAACTTGGCTAATAACCTTTCAAAGGTCCATAGTAACTCTCTTTTCCTCATAACACATAAGAACAACCATCATAACCAGAGCAACCTCCTCAGTTCATAACCGAATAAACAAACTGCCCTTCAGGCATAATTTCTCAAATTTGGTGACATTACCACAATCCTCATACTTGGTTTAAATCTTTAATCAATCTAGTGACTATATGTCACACTTATGCAAACTTCCCGTGGGACATGCTCCCACAATCTCTCGAGATAAACAACAGGTCCGCACACCTGAACCACTGGTCGCGCTAACACTGAAAAGTGATCAAGAATCCTTACCAGGATGCAAAGCCTTTTTCACAAAACATCAATCTCAGGTGACGCTGAAAACAATACCAATTTACTTTAATCATTCTACCCTTTCCTTGCTCATACGAGCCCGTGACATCCTTGTCAACACTAAACTGCAACCTTGATCCTCACTTCGTATTTCCATGCTACTCACTGCACCCAACGTGCGAACATATGATAGAACACGATTTTCATCGTAACTCCGAAATCATTAATATTTTAACACTTCATCACATAAGAACTTTTCACTTAACTCACTTCAAGAGAATCATAGCAACACATAGATAACTTCCCATAACCATAGAATATGAAAATCTGCAAGTAGTGGTCCAAGCCACCATAACCCTTCCGGAATCTGCTTCCACTTAACAAGCCATAACAGAAGAATGCTTCTGAATAACATCAATTACGACAGCCGACAACCTCACACGTACCGCCACAAATCATACGCATAACTCGATCACACTGAACGAACTGATCACAGACCCCAACATGCCAAATTCAACTATGGCTAATCAATCCACCTTCTTCCAATCCATCCTTGCTTGCCTTAGAAATAAGACTAACTCCACTCAACATATAATATACCCCATCTACACTCACTCCGAACGACCTTGGATCACGAGACCAGGCTGTATCAGTTCCCACGATCTATTTCACATCATTCAAATGCTACGCCACAAGTCAAAATATCATAGAACATTCTGGGCACCTTCTCATAAGCTTCTACAAAGCTTGGTTCTTAACTGTACTCATAGTCTAGAAATCATTGGGCACCACACTTTAACTTCTGAACTCACTAGGACCATTATTGAGAGCCACCCGCTCTGACTTGGTCCCGAATATAACTCACTCCATTGATCTTATAACACACGAATACTCTCTCGGCGAAGTACCTGGCGAAATCACTTCCTTTGAAACCTGCATCTATACGAGGCATAAATCCTGAATCTTTTCCCAAGTTCGAACATGAGCCAACAAGGCCAACCATAGCATGCATTCCACAATTCATCTACTCAATTCACCCCATATGGTCCTTTTCCATAGATGAGATAACCCATCAAGGTATTAATAACTGGAAACCTCGCAAGTAGCTAACCATGCAACCCAATCTTCGGCGGTGGGACTCTCCCACTTAGCTTGAAGCCACTATTACACAACTCTGGGACTCACCAAACTCCTTTATCTCTTGTTGACATAACCTTGCACAATCATCCGCCGCAAATTCTCGGGATCTCTCTGTAATTCCCTATATTTCATATTCTGAATCATCATCCACATTCGCACAACCGATCTGTTTGTTGGATGACCAATATAATTCTTTGCAGAAGCTTCGACAACCATACGACCGCTAATCCGCTCACGGGAAATAACCAGCCTGCGAAAATCACTTCCCGACACCTTCCAAATGCTGCTGCACGGGATGCAATCACTATGACATCAATACCAAATCCGGAGTCCAAGCTCACTCTCTAGCTGCACCAGCCCGTTCACTCCTCGTGGACATTAATTAAATGTGCGGCAACACCTTTCCAAATTTAGAGTTCTGTTGCGTCCTTCTTTATTTCGAGCAGCTCCTTTTTGTCACACCAAATCTCCTGCCACATAACCACCCCATGCTTCGAATTAAATCTACAGACTTCCATTTACCATTGCTAAAATCCCAGGTCCTTCCAAACTATCTTTAGGCGCGTAGTCATCCTACTACTAAGCCCTATACAGCTCCGCCACTCTCCCACTTTGGGCAAACTCACTCCTTTAATCAGCTGCTCGGTCTGCGCTCCCTAAGCCTGGCGTTTTAGAAGTTTTAAAACTCCGCCTGACACTTCCCACATATTTTCTCATCTTTTGCTGCTCAGTTGTTGCCTTAATAAAATATATCTTCCTGGAACTTGAATCCATAATTTGATACTGACTTGAAACTTTTCCGAAGGTCATCTTTCTCGAACCACCAACATTTAAAGTACTGATTCAATCCTAAACCACCGCACCATGCGATATCTGACAGTTGTATCTCCAATACTATTTCACCATATCTTGCCATAAAGGTGAATTGCAGCAGATTATAATATCGACGAACTTGGTACGTTCCATTAGGACCACGACACCCTCTCATAAAAGAAAGCTCCACCACGCTTGCAAATACCAAGCCTCATTACTTCCACCAGCCCACATCTGAACATTCGTAGTCCGACTGCCTTTCCTTGGCCGGGAATAAAATACTGAATCCCTTGATTACACGCTGAATAAACCTCCCTTCAATTCATTCACTGCCCCAACACGTGGGCAAACGTCCCACCATCACAACAACACTGCGGAATAATTGTTCATAAGCATCATGGCAACCTGTGCCTAGCCTCAAGGCTCTTAGAATTTCTGTTACTGAGCTGAAATAATAGAATACCCCTCAATAATGCGACTATAATAGTCAAATCAACTATACCGGGAGAATCATCCCGCACCACATTTATAGTGCCATTACAGTCCTTCAATTTTTGATTTATAACAAATGCTGACGTAAGATTGAATAGGAAGAAATCAAAGGCATAAGCCTCAAAGGAATCGAACCGCATGATAAGGAAATCAAGAAGGGAAGTACTCCTAACATCTCTGCAACCTCCCGAGGATAAGTACAGACGTCTCTGTACCGATCCGCGAGACTCTACTAGACTTGCTCATGACTCGTGAGACCGACGAGAACCAAGTGCTCTGATACCATATTGTCACGACCAACAATCCATTAAGGGTCGTGGTGGCGCTGGACACCGTTGCCAGGCAAGCCAACTAGAATACTTAATTAAATCCTCGTTATAACAATTTTGAAAACATTTCTTTTATACAATTTAAACAAGACCTAGTATATTCCTCTGAATAAATAATAAACTATTCAAACAACTTTTAAAATTTTTGAATAAATATAAATAAATCCCCAGAACCCGGGGTCACAAGTGCACGAGCAACTATCGATCAGGGAAATAAAATACAACCTATGTCTGAAATACAGTGGACAGGGAATAAATAATAAAAATGCTGAAGGGAACTATACTAGCTGCGGGTCGTTTCGAACAATGTAGCTCGCCTAGTCCCAGAGTCATCCATGCTGCTACACCCAGTAGGCTGCTAGAGGTATATGTACCTGTGCAACAAAAATGCATAGAAGTGTAGTATGAGTACGTAATCAACGTGTACTTAGTGAGTATCCCGCCTAATCTCGAAGGATTAGAGACGAGATGGCCAACTCCGACATTCACTAGAGATCAATTAACAATATTCCTGAAATACGAGGAAAAATCATGGATTTATAAAGTAGTTCAAATTCGCGAAGCCAGGAAACAGGTAAACACCTTCAACAAAATCAAGGATTTTCATGTTTACTTTTTATTATCTTATCAAATTATTTCAAGCCACGAAGGTCAATTTCACGTTTAAAATTCTCAAGCAACAAATAACATGCACAAATCACACCGAGGCGATGACCCGATCCAACAGAAATGTAAACTGTGCACTGACGAGGGTCGAACGACACGAACCACAGATGCATCTATTACCCCGCTCGCGAATCATCTATGCGACACGGTAAACATACAATAAACAATCACCCTGCTCGCGAATCAACCATGCGACAGGTACACATAAGATACACAATCACCCTGCTCGTGAATCATCCATGCGACGCAGGTACACATAATATACATGCTCAAATAGCCAATTAGAATTTTATCGGGAAATAATTATCCAAATAAAACCAATTCTCTGTTTAACAATTCAGGAAATGATGTTAAACATCTTTTTTTTAATTCATTTACTAATCAAAGGTGATTTAAACAATTCAAGTCATCAATGTGTTCATAATTAATCCAAGTATAACATGCTGATGGATCCTAACTACCCGGACAATAGCATAATAGCAGCTACGCACGGACTGTCGTCACCTCGTGCGTACATAGCCCCCACATATAGGAGCACATAATCAATTATTTCACCTATGAGGTAAATTCCCCTTCACAAGATTAGAAATGAGACTCACCTCACTCCGAAGACTCAGAATCGGCACTCTACATTCTTCCAAAGGCTCGAACCAACGCACAATGCTCCAAAACTAGTCAATGGTTATTCAAATCCATTAATATATGCTAAGGTACCCATTACAATCTGATGTATAACAATTCCTAACCCCGATCAAAAGTTGACGAAAATGCTCTCAGGCCCACGTGCCCGAAATCCAAAATTTTTCGAAGATAAAGATTACCAATGACCTTAGGAACTCAAATATCTAATTTTCTCTAAATTCCATACTCAAAATCGTGGCTAAATTCCAAGAATATGATTTTCTAGGTTTTCCAACCAAACCCAAATTTTTATACTAATTTTCATGTCTAATTCCATGGTATAATCTTGTATTTAACTTGGAAATAAGTAGGAGTAGCTTACCTTAACATTGACGATGAAATCCCTCCTTGAAGCTCTCCAAAAATCGCCCAATGAAGTGAAGAAAATGAGAGAAATGGCCAAACATCCGATTTTAAAACAATGATTCTGCCCCACCTATTTTCGCTTCTGCGGAACTATTACCGCATCCGCGGTTCCTCTTTTGCGGACAAAACTCCGCTTTTGCAGACAAGGGGGCTCCAGCCCATTTTCGCTTTTGCGGTCAGCTTACCGCTTCTGCGGTTCCGCATCAGCGGATCAAGGGCCGCTTCTGCGGTCCTGGCCGCCCTCACGCTCAACCGCTTCTGCGGCTTCTTCCTCTCTTCTGCGGGGCCGCTTCTGTAGTCCCCTCTCCGCAGAAGCGGAAATATTAGCAACCAGCAACTCAGCTATTTCCAAAAATCCATTTTCGATCCGTTAACCACCCGAAATCCACCGAGCCCCCCGGGACCCCAAACAATCATACCAACCAGTCCCAAAACACATTACGGACTTGCTCGAGGCTTCAAATCATATCAAACAACGCTAAAATCATGAATTACACCCCAATTCAAGCTTTATGAACTTTAGAATTTCAAACTTCTACTTCTGATGTTTAAACCTATCAAATCACGTCCGATTGACCTCAAATTTTGTGCATAGGTCATATTCGACATTACAGACCTACTCCAACTTTCGTAATTGGATTCCATCCCCGATATCAAAAGGTCAACCTCCAGTCAAACTCCTCAAAACCTTCAAATTTCTATCTTTAGGCAAATTCCTCCAAAATGACGGACCTACGAATTCACTTCCGATCGCGCCCCCAACTTTAGAATCACCATACAGAGCTACTCCTAGTCTAGGAATTCCAAACGGATATCAATAACACCGAAATGCACTTCAAACCCAAACTTATGAAATTTCTTCTAAAATGCTAACTTTCACAATAGGCGCCAAAATGCTCCTAGGTTATCCAAAACCCGAACCGGGCATACGCCCAAGTCCAAAATCATCATACGAACCTACTGGAACCTTCAGATCCTGATTCCGAGGTCGTTTACTCAAAATTCCAATCCTAGTTCATTCTTTCAACTTTGAACTTTCGATATGAGAATTCTCTTTCCAAATCGACTATGAACTTCCCGGAACTTAATTCCGACCATGCGTACAAGTCATAACACCTGAAATGAAGCTGTTCGTGGCCTTTGACTGCTGAACGATGCGCTAGGGCTCGAAACGACTGGTCGGGTCGTTACATACGCCTACCACGAGTGATATTGAAATAGGAGTGGGTGGTACGCCTACCAAGAGTGATATTGAAATAGGAGTGGGTGGTATGCCTACCACGAGATATTGAGAAATAGGATCGAGTTGCACGCCTGCAACAAGATGAGCTGATTATGAAAATTGCCTTATCTCTTTATTTTGTGCTAGAAGCTAAACTGTAGATGTACGCTGTATTATTCCTGATATTATATTTCTATCTGTTGCCCCTGAATCATGCTCCCTTCCCCAGCATAATTTGTATTTTCTTGCTTCTTCTCCATTGTACTTGTATATTTATCTACACAATTTTATCTGGAGTCTGGTCCTAGCCTCGTCACTACCTCGTCGGGGTTAGGCCAGACACTTACCAGCACGTGGGGTCGGTTGAGCTGATACTATGCTCTGTGCTCTTTTGCACATATCCAGGTTTTGGACAGCAGCAGCAGAAACACAGGAGCCAACCTTCAGTCCAGTGAGATACCGAGGTAGCCTTGCAGGCATCCGCAGGCCCGACGTCTCCTTTATCCTTTACTTTAGTCTATTATCTCATTGTACTCAAGAAAAACAATTATATTTTCTTTCAAACATTGTATTTAGTACTCAAAGTAGTTTGTGAGTATTGTGACACCAGTCTTGGGTAGAGGCTTATGTTGAATTTTCCGTATTTCTATTCAGTTTTCTATAATTTAAGACTTCCGCTTACTTAACTAATACTGTTTCTTTTATATTATTTCCGAAAATGGTTATAATGAATTATGTTGTTAATGAAGAAGTAATAAACTTGGCTTGACTAGCTCCTATTAGTAGGCGCCATCACGACTCCCGAAGGTGGAAAATCCGTGTCGTAACAAGTTGGTATCAGAGCTCTAGGTTACATAGGTGTGACGACCCAAAGGGTCATCACCGGTTTTATCTTTCATTCCGCACTTCCGAGGCCTTGAAAACCTCATTTTTACTTGCCTCGATTTGCTTGTGCAGTCCGAGCGCATAGCCGAAAAGCTTATATATGAGTTATGTGTGAAAAATGGAAAATTTTGATATTAATATGCATAATATTGACTTCGGTCAACATTTTGGGTAAACGGACCCGGACCTGTAATTTAACAGTCCCAGAGGGTCCGTAGAAAAATATAGGACTTGGGCGTGTGCCCGGAATCAAATTCCGAGGTCCCAAGCCCGAGAAATAAATTTTTCTGTGAAATTGTTTTCTTAAATTAATTAAGGAAATTAGAAATGAAAAATTGATTAAAGGACTATGGTATCGGGCTTGTATTTTGGTTCCGACGCCCGTTACACGTCTTATATATGATTTAAGCACTATCTGTAAAGTTTGGTTGAAAACGGACGCCATTTGACGTGTTTCGGACTATGGGTTCCAAATTTGAAACTTTATGAAACTTAGAAGAAAATCATGTGTTTTGAGGCTTGATTCTATGTATATGATGTTATTTTGGCGATTTGATCGTGCGAGTAAGTCCGTAGGATATTTTTGAAGTTGTGTGCATAATTGGTTTGGAGCCCCGAGGGCTCGGGAGAGTTTTGGATAGGCATCAGATTGCATTTTCTTATTTGTAAAAATCTGGTATCTTTCAGTTCTGCAGGCTTCGCATCATTCGCAAATGCGAACTCGCAATTGCGAGCTTCTCATCGCAAATGCTATCTTTCACCTGGGCAGCAATCTTTGCAAATGCAAAGAAATTTATCACAAATTCAATGCCCGCCTATGAGCCCAGTCTTCGCAAATGCGAACGACTGTCCGCAAATGCGATAGTGAGCCTTCGCAAATGCGACTTATTTTTCGCAAATGCGAACTTCCCAGCATCATTCAGAGTTCGCAAATGCGAACTTGACTTTGCAATTCCCATATTTGGTTGGGGTTCGCAATTGCGAACCCCAGTTCGCATTTCCCACATCTGCAACCTGCAATTTTCATACTTAGACGATTTTAAGCCTCACTTTTCATATTTCTCAAACCCAAACACCCATTGGCGATTTTCAAGAACTCTTCCTTCTCCAATTCAATTGTAAGTTGATTTTCACATAATTTCTTCAATCTTTAACATCATTTATCATGTTTTCATCTTAAAATCAAGGTTTTTCATGGATGAAAATGAGAATTTTGGGTAGAACCTAGGTTTTCTTAAAATTGGGGATTTGGACCTTAATTTGATGTCCGATTTCAAAACAAATCATAGATATGAACTCGTGGGGAAATGTGTAACCGGGTTTTGGTTTGAACCTCAGGTTCTGACCACGTGGGCTCGGGGGCATTTTGGGAATTTTTGAGTAAAACTTTGGGAAATTCATTTTCATGCATTCAAGTTGATTCAATTAGCATTTGTTGATACATTCAAGTAATTTGTGACTAGATTCGAGTAGTTTTGTGGTGAATTCGAGGGGCAAAGCTATACTAGAGGCTTGAGTGGATTTTTGGAGCATTTGAGGTAAGTGTTTGATCTACCTTTGGCTTGAGGGAATATGATTAGAATATTATTTGCTAATTGCTAAATGTTGAGTACGGTGTATAGGCATGGTGACAAGTATCTATACACCGACGTCTAGCATGACTGTGAGTCCTTATTGTGCTTATTCTTGTTTTGTTGTGACCCTTCCTTGTTAAATTGGTGAACTCTATATAATGTGAAGAGTATGAGAAGGAATTTATGACTTGTAAACTCTTTGGAGCATTGGCTCGAATGATAAAGTAACTATTGAGTAAGAAATGAAAGAAAGAGAAAGAGATGTGAGTATTCCCTTGCTGGGCTGTTTACGTACTTTGATTATCTCCCTCGCCAGGATGTGAAAGTTATTGTTATTGTTCCCTTGTCGGGATTTGACTGTTTACTTGTGTTTTCCCTTGTCGGGATATCTATTACTTTTGTCTATCCCCTCGCCCCCATTGTTTGTGATTGCTGTTTGGGTGAGGTTGAGTGATAAAGCACGATGGGTGATGCCGTGCACTGATTGTATTGATTATTAATGCACGAAGGAACATTACGTTCCATGTTTTGATTATTAATGCACGAAGGAACATTCTGTGCCATGTTTTGATTATTAATGCACGAAGGAACCTTCCGTGCCATGTTTTGATTATTAATGCACGAAGGAACATTCCGTGCCATGTTTTGATTATCAATGCACGAAGGAACATTCCGTGGCATGCCTTGATTATTAATGCATGAAGGAACATTCCGTGCCATGTTTGATTATTAATGCACGAAGGGACATTCCATGCCATGTTTGATTTATTACTCTCGTTGACTTTGTAGTTGTACCGTTTCATTCCTTATTTATTTACCTTGTATTCTAAACTACTACAACCCCTGCAGCATGCTCCCCTCCATCTTGACTTGTTAAGTTTCTGTTTTCTCTTATATATATATATATATATATATATATATATATATATATATATATATATTTGAACTACACAGGTTTGTTTGGTAGTCCAGTCTAGCCTCATCACTACTTCGGCAGGGTTAGTCTAAGCACTTACCAGCACATGGGATCGGTTGTGCTGATGCTACACTCAGTGCATCTTTTTGCACCAGGTGTTGGAGTAGCATTTGAGTAGCAGTAGCATTTTTGGAGCGAGCTTCCCATCCAGGGACATTTGAGGTAGCCTTGCTGACGTCCGCAGGCCCGGAGTCCTTTCTATTTCATCCAGTTTGTTATTATTGTACCGTAGCAGACAGTTCTATACTTCATTCGAACCTTGTATTTAGCATTCTCTAGACATCCGTGAGTATTGTGACACCAGTCTTAGGTAGAGGATTTGTTAAACTTCCGCATTTCCTTCAGTAAATTATATTTGAGACTTCCTCTTTATTGTTAAATGATTTATTGGTGTTAATATTGTCGATGTTCGCTAAAGAGGTATTTGATAATTGGCTTGCCTAGCTCCCATTAGTAGGAGGCATCATGACTCCCGAGGGTGGGAAATTTGGGTAATGACAATAGGTCTCACAACTCACGGACAAGCTTAGTAGAGTCTGAGGGATCGATAGGGAGACGTCTGTATTTATCCCCCACGGGCTACCGAGTTAGGAAAAATTTTCACATTTGTTCTTTCTTGTCGTGAGATTTGGTTTCTCAACGCTAATTGAATTTATAATCTGTTCTTTCGCAGATGGCGAGAACACGCGCTTCCTTATCTTCGGATCAGTAGTCCGAGCCCCAGGCAGCTCCCGCTAGGGGCAGAGGACAAGGCCGTGCTAGAGGCCGAGGTAGGGGTAGAGCTCAGCCCCGAGCAGTAGCACCAGTGGCGGAGCCTCAGGTTGACTTTGGCGAGGAGGTGCTGTCCCCAGCCCCAGTAGTTCTGGTAGGCCCAGCTTAGGTCCCAGAGGGGTTTATTGCTACCCCAATTCTTCAGGACACTTTGGTCTGATTGGTGAGCCTCATGGAGATTGTTACCCGAGCAGGTTTGCTTCTTGTAACACACGCTGTCTCTCAGGATGGAGGAGGGGCCCAGACTTCTGCTACTCGTATTCTGGAGTAGGTAGCTCCCTAGGTTCAGGCTCCAGCAGTTTAGCTAGTTGGAGCAGCTTTACCGGGTGTGGTAGCCTAAGCCAATGATGGGACAGCCATGTCTTTCGATGCTTCTTGGAGATTGGATAGGTTCACTAAGCTCTTCACTACTACGTTCAGCGACGCTTCTTCTGAGGACCCCCAGGATTTCTTATATAGCCGCCACGAGGTTCTTCGGAACATGGGCATTGTTGAGACCAATGGAGTTGATTTTTCTGCATTTTGCCTATCTGGATCTGCCAAGACTTGGTGAACGGATTTTTGTTTAGCTTGACCAACATGGTCTCCAGCCTTGACCTGGGAGCAGTTCACACATCTATTTCTGGAGAAGTTTCTCCCTATTACACAACGAAAGGCCTATCAGAGGCAGTTCGAGAATCTCCATCAGGGATCCATAACAGTCACCCAGTACGAGACCAGGTTTATTGATTTGGCTCGCCATGCCCTTGCTATACTTCCCACTGAGAGGGAGAGAGTGAGACGGTTTATTGGTGGACTCATTCAGCCTATTTGTCTCCAGATGGATAGAGAGGCTAGGAGCGAGATATCCTTTTAGGAGGTAGCCAATGTGGCCCGGAGGATTGAGATGGTATTGTCATAGAGGGTGGTCATAGAGCAGACAAGAGACACCGTCAATCAGGCCGATTCAGTGGTGCCTCGTCTGGAGGCAGAGATTTGTATGATAGGGGTCAGCCTTCTAGGCCATTTTAGTCAGCTCTTCAGGTCTCCCATGGTACTTTAAGTGGTCGTGGTTTGTAGCCACATTATTCCGATCAGCAACCTTGCAGTGCACTATCAGCACCTATCAGTGCACCGCCGCTTCAAAGTTTCTAGGACCGTCCGTCGAGGGATTGTTTTACTTGTGGTGACACGAGTCACATTTCTAGGTATTTACCTCGAGCTTCAAGCAGTTCTCAGTACCAGGGTCCCCGTCCTATGATTCAGGCACCAGATGTTCCACAGGCCGCCCAGCCAGCTAGATACGGGGGTAAAGGTACTAGAGGTGGAGGTAGAAGTTATAGAGGTGGAGCTCAGACCGCCAGAGTGGAGGTCAGCTAGCAGAAGGCCGTCCTAGAGAGGTAGACCTGAGTGGTAGGCCCGAACCCCGATGTTATGCTATTTAGGCTAGGCCCGAGGCAGAGGCTTCAGATGCGGTCATTACAGGTACGGCTCTTATTTGTGATAGAGATGCTTCAGTGTTGTTTGATCCGGGGTCTACGTATTCGAACGTGTCATCCTATTTTGCCCCGTATTTGATCATGCCTAGTGATGCATTGAGAGGGACTCCTGGTCATTATACCCGCAGTGTTATATCGTATGTGAAGGCTTAGCGTATGGTCGAGAAAGGGTGTTTGGCTTATTTAGCTTATGTTCGGGGATTCCTGTGTTGAGGTTCCCTCTATCGATTCTGTGCCCGTTGTTTGTGAGTTCCCTGATGTTTTTCATTCGGACTTGCCGGGTATGCCACCTTATAGGGATATTGATTTTTGCATTGATCTGGTTCAGGGCACTCAGCCCATTTCCATCCCCCTATATCGTATGGCCCCATCGGAGTTGAAGGAGCTAAAGGAACAGTTGCAGGATTTGCTTGAGAAGGGTTTCATTAGACCTAGTGTCTCACCTTGGGGTGCGCCGGTGTTATTTTTCAAGAATAAGGATGGGTCAATGAGGATGTGTATTGATTACTGGTAATTGAACAAGGTAACAGTCAAGAATAAGTATCCACTGTGGAAGATTGATGATTTATTCGACCAGCTTCAGGGTGCCAGGGTATTTTCCAAGATTTACTTGTGATTTGGCTACCATCAGTTGAGCATTAGGGCATCCGATGTCCCTAAGACAGCTTTTCGCACTCGGTACGGGAATTATGAGTTCCTGGTTATGTCATTCGGGTTGACAAATGCCCCAACAACTTTCATGGACTTGATGAGCCGAGTGTTCAGGCTTTATATGGATTCATTCGTGATAGTTTTTATTGATGATATAGTGATATATTCTCGTATCCAGGAGGAGCACGAGCAACACCTTAGAGTGGTTCTTCAGACTTTGAGGGATAGTCAGTTATGTGCCAAGTTCTCCAAGTGTGAGTTCTGGATGAGTTCAGTTGCATTTATGGGTCACGTTGTATCAGCAGATGGTATTCAGGTGGACCTAAAGAAGATGGAGGCAGTCAAGAACTGGCATAGACCAATATCAGCTACAGATATTCAGAGTTTCTTGGGGTTGGCAGGCTACTATAGACGGTTCGTGGAGGGGTTTTCATCTATTGCAGCCCCAATGACCAGATTGACCCAAAAGGGTGCCCAGTTCAGATGGTCGGACGAGTGTGAGGCGAGCTTTCAGAATCTCAAGACATATTTGATAATGGCACCGGTGTTGGTTTTGCCCACAGGTTCAGGGCCCTATACAGTTTATTGAGATGCTTCCCGTGTTAGACTTAGAGCAGTGTTGATGCAAGATGGCAAGGTCATTGCTTATGCTTCGAGGTAGTTGAAGATTCATGATAAAAACTATCCAGTGCATGATTTAGAGTTGGCAGCTATTGTTCACGCATTGAAGATTTGGAGGCATTATCTGTATAGCATGGCGTGTGAAGTGTTCACTGATCACACGAGTCTTCAGTACTTGTTCAAGCAAAAGGAGTTGAATTTGAGGCAGAGGAGGTGGTTGGAGTTGTTGAAGTATTATGATGTCACCATTTTATATCCTCCGTGGAAAGCCAATGTGGTGGCCGACACTTTGAGTAGGAAGTCAGCCAGTATGGGTAGTCTTACTTATGTTCAGGTCAATCAGAGGCCGCTTTGTTTGGATGTTCAGGCTTTGGCCAATCAGTTTGTGAGACTGGATGTTTCTGAGCCCAGTCGCATGTTAGCTTGCACGGTCGCTTGTTCTTCATTATTGGAGTGTATCCGTGACCGGCAGTTTGATGATCCCCATTTGTGTATCCTTAGAGACACAGTGCAGTATGGAGATGCCAGGCATGTTACCTTAGATGATGATGGAGTTTTGATATTGCAGGGGCGAGTTTGTGTTCCCAATGTGGATGGGCTTCGAGAGTTGATATTGGAGGAGGCCCATATTTCCCGGTACTCTATTCATCCGGGCGCCGCAAAGATGTATCAGGATTTGCGGCAGTATTACTGGTGGCGTAGAATGAAGAAGGACATCGTAGCATATGTGGCTCGTTGTTTGAATTTTGAGCAGGTTAAGTACGAGCATCAGAGGTCTGGTGGTGTATTTCAGAAGATTGAGCTTCCCGAGTGGAAGTGGGAGCCGATTACTATGGATTTTGTTACTAGACTTCCGTTGACTCTGAAGAAGTTCGATGCAATATGGGTTATTGTTGATAGGCTGACCAAGTCAGTGTATTTCATTCCTATGACAGTCTCCTATTATTTTGAGAGGTTCGTTGAGATCTATATTCGGGAGATTGTTCGCCTTCATGGTGTGCCCATGTCTATCATTTCGGATCGGGGTATACAGTTTACCTCACACTTCTGGAGAGAAGTTCAACGAGAGTTGGGCACACGGGTTGAGTTGAGCACGACATTTCATCCCCAGATGTATGGTTAGTCAGAACGGACTATTTAGATTTTGGAGGATAGGCTCTGAGCTTGTGTTATTGACTTTGGAGGTTCGTGGGATCAGTTTTTGCCTTTAGCGGAGTTTACCTACAACAACATCTACCAGTCGAGCATCCAGATGGTTCCTTATGAGGCTTTATATGGTAGGCGGTGTCGGTCTCCAGTTGGATGGTTTGAGCCGGGAGAGGCTCGATTGTTGGGTACATATTTGGTTCATGAGACCTTGGAAAAGGTCAAGATCATTCAGGATAGGCTTCGTTCAGCTCAGTCTAGGCAAAAGAGTTATGCAGACCGCAAGGTTCGAGATGTGGCATTTATGGTTTGTGAGCGGGTATTGCTCTGAGTGTCGCCTATGAAGGGCGTGATGAGATTTGGGAAGAAGGGCAAGATTAGCCCTAGATTCATTGATTCGTTTGAGATTCTTGATCGAGTGGGAGAGGTGTCTTATAGACTTGCATTGCCGCCCAGCTTATCAGCCATACATCCAGTTTTTCATGTATCCATGCTTCGGAGGTATCACGACGATCCAGCCCACGTGTTAGATTTCAGCACTATCCAGTTGGACAAGGACTTATCTTACGAGGAGGAGCCTGTAGCTATTTTGCACTGGCAGGTTCGTAAGTTGAGATACAAGAGCTTTCCTTCTGCTCGTGTTCAGTGGAGAGGTCAGCCTCCTGAGGCATCGACCTAGGAGTCCGAGTATGATATGCGAAGTCATTATCCTCATCTTTTTCCCGACTCAGGTACTTCTTTCTTTTGTCCGTTCGAGAACGAACGGTTGTTTTAGAGGTGGAGAATAAGACGATCCAAAGGGTCATCACCTATTTTCTTAACCATTATGTACTTTCGAGACCTTGAAAACCTCATTTAGGGTTGCCTCAATTTGTGTGCGTAGTCCCGGCGCGTAGCCGGAAAGCTTAATTATGAAATCTATGAGAAAAATGCTAAATTTTGATATTAAAATGAATAAATTTGACTTCGGTCAACATTTTGGGTAAACGGACCCGGTCCCGTGATTTGACGGTCCCAAAGGGTTCGTAGGAAAATATGGAACTAGGGCGTCCGAGGTCCCAAGAGCGAAAAATGAATTTTTGTGTGAAATTGTTTTCTGAAAATAATTAAGGAAATTAGAAATGAAATTTGATTAGAAGACTATGGTATCGGGCCCGTATTTTGGTTTCTACGCCCGGTACAAGTCTTATATATGATTTAAGCACTTTTTGTGAAGTTTGGTTGAAAACGGACGTCGTTTGACGTGTTTCAGACTTAAAATGGAAATTTGATGTTTTATGAAAATGTGGAAGGAATCATGGATTTTGAGGCTTAATTCGATGTATATGATGTTATTTTAGCGATTTGATTGCACGGATAAGTCCGTAGGATATTTTTGAGGTTGTGTGTATGTTTGGTTTGGAGTCCCGAGGGCTTGGGTGAGTTTTGGATAGGCCACAGATTGCATTTTTAGACTTGTAAATTAGCTGGTATAACTGACCTGCAGGCTTCACATGATCGCAAATGCGAGCTCTCAAATGCGAAGGTCCACTCGCAAATGCGAGATTTGCCCAGACCTGACCCTCATCGCAAATGCGATAATAAGCTTCGCAAATGCGAAGCTGGGACTTTCCCAAATGCGAAATTATGGTTCGCATATGCGAAGTCCCCAATTTTGTTCATGGTTCGCAAATGCGAAGCTCGCAATTCCCATAATTGGTCGGGGTTCGCAATTGCGAACCCCAGTTCGCATTTCCCACATCTGCAACCTGCATATTTTACACGTAGCCGAATTTTGAACCATTTTCAACATTCTTTCAAAACACAAACTCCTTGGGCAATTTTTCAAGAACATTTTTTCTTCCAAATCATTTGCAAGTCAATTTTTACTCATTTCTTTCAATCATTAATATCATTTAACATATTTTCAACTTAAAATCAATGATTTTCATGGGTGAAATTGGGGGTTTTGGGTAGAACCTAGGTGTTTCGAAAATTGGGGATTTGGACCTCGATTTGAGGTCCGATTTCAAAACAAATCATATATTTGGGTTCGTGGGGGAATGGGTAACTGGGTTTTAGTTCGAACCTCGGGTTTTGACCATGTGGGCCCGGGGGCATTTTCGACCTTTTTGGGTAAAACCTTTTAAAACTCATTTTCAAGAATTGGGGATGATTCCTTTAGTGTTTATTAATGTTATTGAGTAACTTGTGGCTAGATTCAAGCGGATTAGAGGTGGAATTACAGGGTAAAGCTATAGTTGAGGCTTGAGTTAAATTCAAAGCATCGAGGTAAGTGTTCGGTCTAATCTTAGCTTGAGGGATTAGGAGTTGAGTCATAATTGCTACTCGTTTTGTGATGAGTACGACGTATGGGCATGGTGACGAGTATCCATGCGTTGGTGTCGAGCATGACCGTGAGTCTTAATTTGATAAATGTGTATCCTTGATTTATCCTATGAAAGTTGTGACTGAATATTGGTATTAGTTGTGCCAAGTAGAAGTTGAATAAGACTGGTTATAGCTGACTCTCCCTTGTAGGGATGTTTGTCTTGTTGTTATTGTTTCCCTTGTCAGGAAGATTATTAATTTGATTGTTCCCTTGTCGGGAAGTTATTAATTTGATTGTTCCCTTGTCGGAAAGTTATTAATTTGATTGTTCCCTTGCCGGGACTGTATTGTGTTGAAGGTAAAGGGAGCGGGTGGTACGCCTACCACAAACGATATTGAAATTGGAGCGGGTGGTACGCCTACCACATGTGATATTAAAAAGGGAGCGGGTGTTACGCCTACCACAAATGATATTGAAATGGGAGTGGGTGGTATGCCTACCACAAGTGATATTGAAATGGGAGCGGGTGGTATGCCTACCACGAGTGATATTGAAATGGGATCGGGTGGTACGCCTACCACGAGATATTGAGAAATGGGATTGGGTTGCACGCCTGCAACAAGATGAGTTGAATATGAAAATTGCCTTATCTCTTTATTTTTTGCTAAAAGCTAAACTATTGATGTACGCTTTATTATTCCTGATATTATATTTCTATCTATTGCCCCTGAAACATGCTCCCTTCCCCTACTTAAATTGTTATTTTCTTGATGCTTCTCTGTTGTACTTGTATATATATCTGCACAGGTTTATCTGGAGTCTGGTCCTAGCCTCGTCACTACCTCGCCGGGGTTAGGCCAGATACTTACCAACACATGGGGTCGGTTGTGTTGATACTATACTCTGTGCTCTTTTGCACAGATCCAGGATTTGGACAGTAGCAACAGTAGCACGGGAGCCAACCTTCAGTCCAGTGAGATATCGAGGTAGCCTTGCAGGCGTCCACAGGCCCGGCATCTCCTCTATCCTTTATTTTAGTCTGTTATCTCATTGTACTCGAGACAAACAGTTATATTTTCTTTCCGACATTGTATTTATTACTCTTAGTAGTTCGTGAGTGTTGTGACACCAGTCTTGGGTAGAGGCTTATGTTGAATTTTCCGCGTTTCTATTCAGTTTTCTATAATTTAAGACTTCTGCTTACTTAATTAATACTGTTGCTTTTATATTACTGACGAAAATGGTTATAATGAATTATGTTGTTAATGAAGAAGTAATTAAACTTGGGTTGCCTAGCTCCCATTAGTAGGCGCCATCACGACTTCCAAAGGTGGGAAATCTGGGTCGTGACAAAATATCCCTACTCTCTTTATAAAATTTGCGCGACTTGACCTCAAATTCTGTTTTAACCGAATCTTGTGGCGTCAATCTACAAATCGAAGTAAGCTCTCTCAGTTATTTTTCTGATTGTTTGAATCTCTCTTGTTTGAATTTCTTCTACGATCACAAACTTAATTGTGATACTTTACGATTCTTCTCATTTGTAATTCAAACCAGAAAATTCAAAGAATCAGTAAAATAAGTGAAGTAAGTTTTAAATTATTCTTCTGATTCTTCGAATTTTTTGGTTTGATCTTAATGCTTCAATCTGTGTTAATCTCGAATTTTATCAATGCATTAATCTGTGCTTAAATGTATTATATATCTTCTTGTTTATAATTCAGATCGTAACTAATAAAATCTGTATTGTTCAA
The DNA here is from genome assembly GCA_026770625.1 of Nicotiana glauca. Classification (NCBI taxonomy): domain Eukaryota; kingdom Viridiplantae; phylum Streptophyta; class Magnoliopsida; order Solanales; family Solanaceae; genus Nicotiana; species Nicotiana glauca. The sequence goes on along the minus strand of MU680533.1, from coordinate 125,256 downwards.
AACCACAAAAAATAATATAAAATCGTGCAGAACTTAGTGCCAGTATTATTTGTTGGACCTTTCTAAATTGATATCTAAAGCTGAGAAACATCCAATTTATTATACTGGAAGTATCTCATAACATGATTTATAATGCTTGATTCAAAAAATGAACAAAACACAAGTATAATACGCTGGATTTTTTTGAATTAATATGTAAAACTCATAAAACTCCAATGTATTATACTAGAAGTATCTTTCATTCAAACTACTATAAAGAAATTATTAAAAAAAATGGTATAGAATAAAATACAAGTATAAAATACTGCATTTTTCTTAATTTAATATGTAAAACTCAGAAATTTCCAGTACATTATATTGAAAATATCTGTAATTCAAATCAGTAGATTATATTGTGAATAAAATGCTAAACTTTTATAATTATATATGTGAAAGATATAAAGTGCAGCATATAATATTGGAGGGATCTTCAATTAAAAACCAGAAAAAATAATTCATAAAATGGTACAAAATGTAACGCCAGTATAATATGTTGGAACTTTTTGAATTAATATAAAAAACCCCATATTCTTCTAGCTTATTATACTGGAAGTATCTGTGATTCAAATAAGAAGAATACATCTAACTTTTTAAGATTCCCATAATTTCTTGAATATAATGATAGACTTTTATGATTATATATGTGAAATATATAAAGTCTGCAGCATAAAATGGTACAAACAATAACGCCAGTATAATATGCTGGAGCTTTTTGAATTAATATCAAAAACTCAGAATCTTCCAGCTTATTATATTGGAATTATATGTGATTCAAACAGGAAAGACACACCTAACTTTTTAAGATTCACATAATTTCTTGAATAAAATGCTAGACTTTTATGATTATATGTGAAAACTATTAAGTCTGCACCATAAAATGGCGTTACAGTGCTTGATTCAAAACAAGAATAAAATACAAGTATAATATATTGGAGCTTTATGAATTAATATGAAAAACTCATAAAACTCCAATGTATTATACTGGAAGTATCTTTCATTCAAACTACTATAAAAAATTATAAATAAAATGATATAGAACAGAATATCTGTATAAAATACTGGATGTTTGTTAATTTAATATGTAAAACTTAGACAATTCCAATAGATTATACTGAAAGTATCTGTGACTCAAACCAGAATAAACACATCTAATCTTTTATGGTTTCCCTAATGTGTTTAATAATATGCTAAAATTTTATGATCACATAAGTGAAAGATACAAACTCTGCAACATATAATACTGCGAGGGATCTTTAATTAAATATCGGAAAAAAATAATTGATAAAATGGTACAAAAGATAACCCCAGTATAATAAGCTGAAATTTGCTTAATTAATATAAAAAACTCAGATTCTTCCAGCTTATTATACTGGAGTTATATTTTTTAACAGTATAATTCATAATATCTAATTATTTGTGTACATTAAATACATGATGCATACAAATTTCTTGCGTATCGCTTTCGATGGCAAATGGACAGTAGATTACAAGTACTTAGATCATAAAACGAAGCTAGAAGGGCTGATTGAGTATATTCCACTTCCAGTAGAAAAAGCTGAAAAATAAAGCTTATGAGAACAGACTCCCAGAATAATATATAGCAAACATAATTTTAAATGCAAGTTATTAGAACAAAAATCTAGTATACGATACTAGAAATTAATGAAAAGCAAGACTAAAAAAAATCAGAGAAACAACAACTTACATTCACAATGTCGCTAACATTAACTTTTGGTAAAAATAATACGGTACAACTAGTTTTGGACTGGTCATTCAAAAATAGCCAGCTTTTATCAAGTCAATGAAAAATAGCCACTATTTCGCTGCAACAGAGACTGGTAGCATAATATACTGGAGTTCAGTGCACCTGTGTATGAACTCCAGCATATTATATTGGACCAGTATACTTTGTTGGCTCCAGTATAATATACTGGAGATTGGAGAATCGGTGCTCCAAACTCTAGTATATTATGCTGGATCGGTATACTTGCTGGAACTCCAGTATATTATGATGTAGTTCTAGTGTACTTATGGTGGAACTCCATCATATTATGCCGGAGTTCCAGCATACTTATCCTCGAACTCCAGTATAATATACTGGAGTTCAAGTATACTTATACCGGAACTCCAACACAATATACTGGCATATTTTTCCATGTTTTAAATAGTGTTTTCGCTCAAATTTATCTTTACATAAAAGTGGCTAAATTCCGATTACTCTTGAAATTGGGCTATTTTTGAACGACCATTTGTAAATATGGCTATTTTTTAATTTCAACTTAACTTTTGATGAAGGTTGCAGAAGATATGATGGATTCACCTTGAAAACATTAAAGTTATTAAATAAATAGAAATATAAACACTTAGATTAAAATAAAATATATGAGCATAGATATATAATAAAAAGCCATATACTATTAACCTATACTTGCTTTAGTAAAAAAATCATTGCAAAGTGTGTCATATTTTGGACATCCAATGCTTGAGTAAGACAATATCGTAATTCGCCCCCGATCCTCATATTTTGAAAATTGATGGAAATTATTAAACACTTCCATTATACATACATTAAACAAAAATTGAAATCCAAGCGCCGTATAAGATGTGATCCTACCAATTGGTTTCTTTTTCACTGACTCGGTTGTTAGAAGATGAGACAAATTATCAATAAGCTCATCAAAATAGAAAATGCCCCATGGAAAAGAAGTACAAAGTTATGCGTTGTCTATGATTTTTATAGAACGATCACTTATATTTCTACTATGCACTTTACCCAAAAGAACAACTTCTAATAGATAAATCACAACAAGCTTTATTGCATCTTCATCGCAGACCTCGACATCAACACATACATCATCTGCTGCACCTGCACGGAGTCGAGAATGCTTTTATATAAATTTATACAAATTATCTACCTTCAAACCTTTTTTCACATCAGAGAAATACCGCTCATTCAAACGATTTTCTCTATCATCAATGAAACCCTAATCAGACGCCTCAATCTTAAGCCGGGTAATAGTATGAAAATCATCTTCTGTAAATGCTACGTCGTTCCCAAAAACTTTAAAAATAATTTTGCTTTTCTCATTGTAAAAAAGTTGAGACAACAACATACAATGAGTCAACTTCCCAGAGTGAATCACTTCATTCATGTCACGACCTGGATTTCCCACCCTCGGGAGTCTTGATGGCACCTACTAGTGAAAGTTAGGCAAGCCAATCAACTGAGTTATTTGCCTTATTTCCATTTTTAAATTCGTTAACAAGTAAAAGCCAACAGTTAATAATCATCAAAATTTAAAAATCAGAAGAATTAAATTTCAAGTTTACTAATACTGCTAATACCCGCATAATAAAACTACCCAAGATTTGGTGTCATAACTTCACAGACTGTCTGAGAGTACTATAAATAAAGGTCTGAAAGAGAATACAAAATACTGTCTCTAGGATTATATAAAAGAAATAGTAAAATAGATAGAGGGAGATGCCAAGGCCTGTGAACGCCTGCAGAACTATCTTAGGTCGCCTGATGAACAAGAAACATCAATCTCACTGCGGTCCGAATTCTACAGCACTGGGATCTGCACAAAAGAGTGCAGAGTGTAGAATCAACACAACCGACCCTGTAATGACCCGACTGGTCGTTTTGAGCCCTAGCACGTCATTAAGTAGTCTGGCGCCAATAGTAGCTTCATTTCAGGTGTTATGACTTGTACGCGTGGTCAGAATTAAATTTCGGGAAGTTCAGAGTTGATTTGGAAAGAGAATTCTCATTCGGGAAGCTCTAAGTTGAGAGAGTTAACTAGGATTGGAATTTTGAGTAAACAACCTCGAAATCGGGATCTGAAGGTTCCATTAGGTTTGTATGATGATTTCGGACTTGGGCATATGCCCGGATTGGGTTTTGGATAACCCGGGAGCATTTTGGCGCCTAATGTGGAAGTTAGCATTTTGGAAGAAATTTCTTAAGTTTGGATTGAAGTGCATTTTAGTGTTATCAATGTCCGTTTGGGATTCCGAGTCTTAGAATGGCTCCGTATGGTGATTCTGGAGATGGGAGCGCGATTGGAAGTGAATTCGGAGGTCCGTAGGTCATTTTCGAGCCATTTGGCTAAAGATAGAAATTTGAAGGTTTTTGAGAAGTTTGACCAGGGTGGACTTTTTGATATCGGGATCCGAATCCGATTTCGAAAGTTGGAGTAGGTCCGTAATGTTGAATATGACTTGTGTGCAAAATTTGAGGTCAATTGGACGTGATTTGATAGGTTTAAGTATCAAAAGTAGAAGTTGGAAGTTCTAAAGATCATAAAGCTTGGATTGGGGATTGATTCATGATTTTAGCATTGTTTGATATGATTTGAGGCCTCGAGCAAGTCCGTAATGTGTTTTGGGACTGGTTGGCATGATTGGTTGGGGTCCTGGGGGCCTCGGGTGGATTCCAAGTGGTTAACGGATCAAAAATAGGATTTTTGGAAGGTTGAGGAGCTGCTGGTTGCTGTCATAATCGCACCTGCGGAAGAGGCGCCGTAGGTGCAGAGCCGCAGAACCGGCTAGGAAGGCGCAGGTGTGGATTTTGTTCAAAGGCTTGAGGACCGCAGATGCGGTCAAGGTTCTGCAAAAGCGGGACTGCATCTGCGGAGAAGTGGTCGCAGAAGCGGAAGAGAGGATCTTAGAGAGGACCGCAGATGCGGTCAAAGTTCCGCAGAAGCGGGACCGTATCTGCGGGAGGCACGTCGCAGAAGTGAGCAAGGGGTGTCTTAGGGAGGACCGCAGATGCAGATTTGTAACCGCACATGCAGAACCGCAGAAGCGGTCAATGAACCGTAGGTGCGGAAATACCTGGAGGCAGAAGGTTATTTTAACTCGGGGTTTGGTCATTCTTCCCCCATTTTTCACTTGGCATGGGCGATTTGGGGACCTTCAAGAGGGGATTTTCGTCATCTACAACAAGGTAATATATCCCCATCTATTATGAGTTAAATACATCAATTATGTATGGATTTAAGCATAAATTTTGTAGAAAAATTTGGGATTTTGGTAGAAAGACCTAGAAATTATATTCTTGGGATTTAGCCACGATTTTGGGTATGGAAGTTAGAGAAACTTATATATTTGAGTTCCTAAGGTCATGGGTAATCTTTATCTTCAAAAAATTTCGGATTCTCGGCAGGTGGGCCCAAGGGTATTTTGGTCAACTTTTCGATCGGAGTTAGGAATTGCTATAAATTATATTGTAATGAATATTTAAGCATATATTAATGGATTTGCGTAACTCATGGCTAGTTTTGGAGCGTGGTGCATCAAGTAGAGTCTTCGGAAGGGCGTGGAATGCCGGATATGGGTCTTTAGAGCGAGGTGAGTCTCCTTTCTAACCTTATAAGAAGGATTTGTCCCCATAGGTAAAATAATTGATTATGTGCTCCTATTTGCGGGGACTACATACGCACGAGGTGCCGAGAGTCCGTGCGTAGCTACTACTATGCTATTATCCGGGTAGATAGGACCTAAAAGCATGTTATACTTGGATTATGTTTGAACCCATTGATAACTTGAATTGCTTAAATCACATTGAATTAGTAAGTGAATTTCTAAAAGGATTAAACTTCATTTCTTAAAATTTGTTAAAGGAGAATTGGTTTTATTTGGATAAATATTCCTCGATAAGTTCTTAATTGACTGATTCAGCATGTATCCCTATGTGTACCTTCGTCGCATGCATGATTCGCGAGCATGGTATGTGTTTATTTATGGAACGGGCCGAACGCCTCGGCAGATTAAATAGATTCATATATGGTTTGTGCCGTTCAACCCTCGACAATGCACAACTTACATTTCTGTTAGAGTGGGCCGTCAACCTCGGCATGATTTGCGCATGATACATATATTGTTTTCCTGAGAATTTTAAGTATTGATATAGCCTTTCATGGCTTGACATAATTTGATGAGATAATGAAAAGTAAACCATGAAAATCCTTTATTATTTGTTAAAAATGTTTACCTATTTTTCCGCTTTGTGAGTTAGAACTGCTGTACAAATACACGATTTCCTCACACTTTTAGTATATTATTATTGGACCTCTAGCAAGTATTGAAGTTGAACATCTCGTCTCTACTTCTTCGAGATTAGGCGTGATGCTCATTGAGTACACGTTGTTTACATACTCATACTACAATTCTGTGCATTTTTTTTTGCACATGTATATGTAACTCCAGTGGTCTACTGGGCCTAGCAGCACAGATGACTCTAGGGCTAGGTGAGCTGCATCATTCGAGACAGCCGCAGCTAGAGCAGTCCCTTCCAGTGTACTGTATTTACTTCATGTCCACTGTATTCCGGACGGATATTGTATTTTATTTTCTTGTTAGTAGATGCTCATGCACTTGTGACATCGGGTTCTGGGATGGTTTGAAGTATTGTATTAACTTCTTATCATTTAGATTTGATTTGAGACTATATTCTTTAAAATTTCTAAATTTGAAGGAAAATCCTAGATTTCAAAAGTATTAAAACGAGATTTTGATTATGTAATTTGGTTGGCTTGCCTGACAGCAGTGTCCGGTGCCACCACGACCCTTAGTGGATTTTGGGTCGTGACAACATGGTATTAGAGAACTAGGTTCCTAGGTTCTCACGAATCATGAGCAAGTCTAGTAGAGTCTCGTAGATCGGTACAGAGACGTCTGTACTTATCCTCGGGAGGCTGCAGGGCTGTTAGGAGTACTTCCCTTCTTGATTCCTTGTCTTCCGATTTGGTTCATGTGAGGCTTACGCCTTTGTCTCCTTCCTACTCAATCTAATGCGACGCGAAGCGCTTGCTATGAATTGAGAGTTGAAGAATTTTAATAGCACTACGAATGTGGTGCGGATGTTTCTCCCTGCGGGGTTATTTGAGCTATTATCATCACCTCATGGAAGGATATTCTGTTGTTTCGGCTCAGTAGCGGAACTTTTGAGGGCTCTGAAGTTAGGAACAAGTTGCCATGATGCTTATGAACGAATGTTGCGCAGTAGTGATATGATGGTAGGATGGTTGCCTACATGTCGGGGCAGTAAAAGACTTGAAGGAAAGTTTACTCAATGCATAATCAAGAGATTCAGTATTTTAATCTCGGGAGGGGAAAGACAATCGAACTAAGCATTGTCAGATGTGGGCTGGTGGAAGTAATGAGGCTTGGTAATCGCAAGCATTGTAGAATTTTCTTCTATGATGGGACGTCGTTGTCCTAATTGACATAATAAGTTTGTTGGTGTTATTATCTTCTACAATTCACCTTTGGGGCAAGATATTGTGAAATAGTATTGGAGGTACAACCATCAAATAATGCAGGGTGCGGTGGTTCAAAATTGAATCAACATTTCTAATGTTAGCGATTCGATGAAGATGACCTTCGGAAAAGTTTAAAGCTAGTAGCAATTTGTGGATTCAAGTGCTATGAAGATAAATTTTATTAAGGCAGCGACTCAACAACAAAAGATGAGAAAGACATGTGGGAAGTGTCAAGTGAAGTTTTAAGCTTCTACAAGGCCAGGTTTAGGAAGCGTAGGTTGAGCAGTTGATTTAAGAAGTGAGTTTTCCCAAAGTGGGAGAGTGGCGGAGTTGCATATGGGCTTTGTAGTCGGATGACCACGTACCTTAAGGAGGGTTTGGAGCGATTTGAGAATATTAGCGCTTGGTTATTGGGGTCTACAGATCTAATTTGAAGCAGGGATTCTTGTGCGATAAGAGATTTTATATAACGGGAAGGAGCCTCTTAAATGAAGAAGGATGCAACATAACTTTGAATTGGAAGGGTGTTTCCGCACAATTAAATGATGTCCACGAGGGGTAAATGAACCTGTGCAGCTGGAGAGTGAGCTCAGGCTCAGGGGGTGTTATTGATGCCGCAATAATTGTATCTCGTACGGCAGCATTGGAAGATGTTGGGGAGATATTTTATAGGTGGGTTACCCAAGTGAGCAGGTTAGCGGTCGCGTGGTTGGCGAGGCTTTTGCGAAGAATTCTATTGGTTATATAGCAAAGGGATCGGTTGTGCAAACATGATTGATGAGTCAGCATATAAGAATGGGTTTTACAGAAAGATTTCGAGAACTTTGGCGGTTGATTGTGCAAGGTTATGTCAATAAGAGATAAAGAGGACGGGTGAGTTCCTGGTTTGTGAACTAATGGCTTCATGCTAAGTGGGAGAGTCCCACCTCTTATGATTGGGTTTTATGGTTAACTACTTGCAAGGTTTTTGGCTATTAGCATATCGATGGGCTATTTCAGCTACGGAAAGGACCATAAGTGGTAATTTAAGCAAATGAAGTATTAAAGGTGGGTTATTGTTGGCCCTATTGGCCCATGTTCAGACTTGGGGAAAGATTCAGGATTTTGCCTTGTATAGATGCGGGTTCCCAGGGAAGTGATTTGGCGGGTTCTTCGCCAAGAGGGTATTTATGTGATGGAAGACTCATGGAGTTGATTATATTCGGGGCCAAGTCAGAGCGGGTGTCTCTCAGCAACGACCCTAGTGGATTTAAAGAGGTAAAGTGTGGTGCCTAATGGTTTCGAGCCTATAGGTATGGTTAAGAACCAAGCTTGGTGGCAGTCTATGAGAAGAGACACAAAATGTTCTATGATGTTTGACTTGCGATATGGCGATTGGGGGGTATGAAATGGTTCAAGGGATTTGAGACAGCATGGTCTCGTCATTCAAGGCCACTCGAGATGAGTGCAGATGGAGTATGTTATGTGTTGGATGGAGTTAGTATTATCTCTAAGGCAATCCAGGATAAATTGGAAAAAGGTAGATTGATTGTCCATAGTTGAAATTGGCATATTGGTGTTAGTGATCAGTTTCCTTCAGCGTGATCAAGTTGTGCAAGTGATTGTGACGGTATGTATCAGACTTGTCAGCTGCCATAATTGATGTTATTAAGAAGCATTCTACTGTTAAGGCTTGTTATGTGGAAGCAGATTCCGGAAGGGCTATGGTGACTTAGACCACTACTTAGAGATTTGCATATTCTACGGTTATGAGAATTCACCTATGTGATACTATAGATCTCCTGAAGTGAGTTAAGTGAAAAGTTTTCATACGATAAAGTGTTAACCTATTAGTGGTTCCGGAGTTATAATGAAAAGCATGTTCTATCGCATATTGGCATGTTGGGTACAATGAGTAGTATGGAATTTAAAGTGAAGACCAAAGTTGTAGCTCGGTGTTGTCAAGGATGTCGCGAGCTCGGATGAGCAGGAAAGGAGTTTTTGATGATTAAAGATTTAAACCAAGTATGAAGGTTTGCGATAATGTAGTTAAATTGAGAATATATGCCTGGAGGGCACTCAGTTACTGAGTTGTGGACCGTGGATGAGTACTCCGGTTATGATGATCGTTCTCGTGTGTTATGAGAAGAGGGATATTATTATGGACCTTGGAAAGGTTATTAGCCTTTTCAGTGAAACCAGAATTGGCTTGAGGTCGGTGGATGGATTCAAATGTGAATATGGATCAATATCAGGCCAAACATGTTCATGTCAGTAATGCGCTCCTTATTGAGGAGTAGTCAGGGTGTTATTTTGTTGGTAGATACTTAATGAAGTGATGCATTGCGCCGTGTGAGTTTTGAGACGGCTTGAGAAATTGCTTATGTGTTGAGGATCCACGTAGAAGTGATGTTATATGAGCAGATGACTCTTGAGATTCAGATTGTATATCGCACCTCAATTGTGCTTGAACTTTGTAGCATATAGCGCTATATGTCCCCTCAGGGATGGTATTATGCGCTTAGTGTGCTTGCGATCGAAGTTTGATATTTCATCGTAATGAGTAAATTTGCATCTCCTTATGTGAGCTCTACGTGTGGATCGGGTGGCACGCCGCCATGGGTATGTTATTTGGATCAGATGGCACGCCGCCATGGCTATGTTGTGTGGATCGGGTGGCACGCTGCCATGGTTATGCTATTTGGATCAGGTTGCGCACCTCAACAGTGTGATATTCAGTACAGTTCCCCATATCTGTTTATTGTGTTCTGTTTCCTATTTTTCTGAAGGAAGCTCATATAAGTTGTGCGCCCGCGTCGCATGTATGATTCGCGAGCGGGGTAATTAAAATTCCTTTTCAAATTTCATTTTCCTTTTGTATCGCATTCTAATTGGTAGCCTATTGTCACATTGTGGCATCATATAAGACATTTGGTCATGTCGGGATGACTTATTGCCTGAGCAATTCATACCGAGCGAGACGAGGTTATTGTATCTAGGAATAGTGCAGACGGATTATATGAAGTATATTATGGAGATAAGACCATTATATGGTCCAGAATGAGCTGATGGTTTTTGTCAGGGGTATAGACCTAATGATTTGTTGACTCGGTAGTTGATCATGAGTTTCTGCACATCTCTTCCGTCGTGGCGATATTGTAAAGGTTAGAGTAAGACCTGGGTATGTAATGGGGTGCAATGGGAGTATCAGATTAGTAAGATTTTGACTAAGTTAATCAGAAAAAGGTTATTGTGGTCCGGCAAATAAAGTGATGCTAGGGCGAACTCAGCAAATTTATGCAGCCATGTTTGGGTACAGCGGGAAGTGATTAATATGGCGGTCTTATGGTGGACGCAGGTCAGACATAGAATTCCGGATGTTGGAATTGACTTTAAGGTGTATCTGCTTGAATAAAAGAGAATATCTTTAGAATTGATCAAGCTAATGTGCTCAACTGAGTTGTGGTAGCACGGGAAGGTGCATGAGAAGTTAAACAACGATTTTAGACCACTCTAGTGTAGTTCACAGCACGTTCGAGGACAAACGTATGTTTAAGTGGGAGAGAATGTAACGACCCGACCGGTCGTTTTGAGCCCTAGCGCGTCATTCAGCAGTCTGGGGCCAAGAGCAGCTTCATTTCAGGTGTTATGACTTGTACGCGTGGTCGGAATTAAATTTCGGGAAGTTCAGAGTTGATTTGGAAAGAGAATTCTCATTTTGGAAGCTCGAAGTTGAAAGAGTTAACTAGGATTGGAATTTGGAGTAAACGACCTCGGAATCAGGACCTGAAGGTTCCAGCAGGTTCGTATGATGACTTCGGACTTGGGCATATGCTCGGATTCAGTTTTGGATAACCCGGGAGCGTTTTGGCGCCTAATGTGGAAGTTAGCATTTTGGAAGAAATTTCTTATGTTTGGCTTGAAGTGCATTTTAGTCTTATGAATGTCCGTTTGGGATTCCGAGTCTGGGAATGCCTCCGTATGGTGATTCTGGAGTTGGGAGCGCGATCGAAAGTGAATTCGGAGGTCCGTAGCTCATTTTGGAGCCATTTGGCTAAAGATAGAAATTTGAAGGTTTTTGAGAAGTTTGACCGGGGGTGGACTTTTTGATATCGGGGTCGGAATCCAATTCCAAAAGTTGGAGTAGGTCCGTAATGTCGAATATGACTTGTGTGCAAAATTTGAGATCAATCGGACGTGGTTTGATAGGTTTAAGCATCAAAGGTAGAAGTTGGAAGTTCTAAAGTTCATAAAGCTTGGATCGGGAGTTGATTCATGATTTTAGCATTGTTTGATGTGATTTGAGGCCTCGAGCAAGTCCGTAATGTATTTTGGGACTGGTTGACATGATTAGTTGGGGTTTCGGGAGCCTCGGGTGGATTCCGGGTGGTTAACGGATCAAAAATTGGATTTTTAGAAGGTTGAAAAGTTGCTGGTTGCTGTCATAATCGCACCTGCGGAAGAGGCGCCTCACATGCGGAGCCGCAAAACCGGCTAGGAAGGCGCATGTGTGGATTTTTGTCAAAGGCTTGCGGACCGCAGATGCGGTCAAGGTTCCACAATAGTGGGACCGCATTTGCGGAGAAGTGGTCGCAAAAGCAGAAGAGAGGATCTTGGTGAGGACCAAAAATGCGGTCAAAGTTCCGCAGAAGCGGGACCGCATCTGCAGGAGGCACGTAGCAGAACCGAGCAAGGGGTGGCCCAGGGAGGACCGCATATGCGGCTTTGTAACCGCACCTGCGGAACCGCAGGTGCGGAAATACCTGGAGAAAGAAGGTTATTTTAACTCGGGGTTGGGTCATTCTTCCCCCATTTTTCACTTGGCATGGGCGATTTTGGGGAGCTTCAAGAGGGGATTTTCATCATCTACGACAAGGTAAGATATTCCCACCTATTATGAGTTAAATACATCAATTATGTATGGATTTAAGCATGAATTGTGTAGAAAAATTTGGGATTTTGGTAAAAAGACCTATAAATTATATTCTTGGGATTTAACCATGATTTTGGGTATGGAATTTAGAGAAATTTATATATTTAAGTTCCTGAGGTCATGGGTAATCTTTATCTTCAAAAAATTTTGGATTCCGGGCACGTGGGCCCGAGGGCGTTTTGGTCAACTTTTCGATCAGAGTTAGAAATTGCTATAAATTAGATTGTAATGAATATTTGAGCATATATTAATGGATTTGCATAACCGTTGGCTAGTTTTGGAGCGTAGTGCATCAAGTAGAGTCTTCGGAAGGGCATGGAATGCCGGATATGGATCTTCGGAGCGAGGTGAGTCTCTTTTCTAACATTGTAAGAGGGAGTTGTCCCCATAGCTGAAATAATTGATTATGTGCTCCTATTTGCGGGGGCTACGTACGCACGAGGTGACGAGAGTCCGTGCGTAGCTACTACTATGCTATTATCCGGGTAGATAGGACCCAAAAGCATGTTATACTTGGATTATGTATGAACTCATTGATAACTTGAATTGCTTAAATCACATTGAATTAGTAAGTGAGTTTCTAAAAGGATTAAACTTCATTTATTAAAATTTGTTAAAGGAGAATTGGTTTTATTTGGATAAATATTCCTCGATAAGTTCTTAATTGACTAATTGAGCATGTATCCCTATGCGTACCTGCGTTGCATGCATGATTCACGAGTAGGGTATGTGTTTATTTATAGAACGGGCCGAAAGCCTCGACGGGTTAAATAGATGCATCTATGGTTCATGCCGTTCGACCCTCGGCAATGCACAATTTACATTTCTGTTGGAGCGGGCTTGATACATATATTGTTTCCTGAAAATTTTAAATGTTGATACTGCCTTTCATGGCTTGATATAATTTGATAAGATAATGAAAAGTAAACCTTGAAAATCCTTTATTATTTGTTAAAAGTGTTTACCAGTTTTCCCGCTTTGTGAGTTAGAATTGCTGTACAAATCCACGATTTCCTCACACTTTTAGCATATTATTATTGGACCTCTAGCAAGTATTGAAGTCGACCATCTCATCTCTACTTCTTCGAGATTAGGCGGGATACTCATTAAGTACACGTTGTTTACGTACTCATACTACACTTCTGTGCATTTTTGTTGCACAGGTATATGTAACTCCAGTGGCCTACTGGGCGTAGCAGCACGAATGACTCTAGGACTAGGTGAGCTGCATCATTCGAGACGGCCGCAGATAGAGCAGTCCCTTCAAGTGTACTGTATTTACTTCCTGTCCACTGTATTCCAGACGGATGTTGTATTTTATTTTCTTGTCAGTAGATGCTCATGCACTTGTGACACCGGGTTCTGGGATAATTTGAAGCATTATATTAACTGCTTATCATTTAGATTTGATTTGAGACTATATTCTTTAAAATTTCTATATTTGAAGGAAAATCCTAGATTTCAAAAGTATTAAAACGATATTTTTATTAAGTAATTTGGTTGGCTTGCCTGACAGCAGTGTCTGGCGCCACAACGACCCTTAGTGGATTGTGGGTCGTGATAGACCCCATGTACTGGTAAGTGCCTAGCCTAACCTCGGCGAAGTAGTGACGAGGCTAAGACCAGACTACCAAATAAACCTGTGCAGATAAATAATGTACAACGGAAAATAGAATCAGAAATATACAGTCAAGGATGGGAGGGGGAAACATACTGCGGGGAACATCAAATGGCAACAGGAGGACATCCGCTAAATATCTGGAACACCACAATTCAATTATCAACAAGAATTGGAAATCAAACAAGTGCACGACATCACCCTTCGTTCTTTTACTCTCATCCTCATCATAAAATCAATATAAACTACACGGCATCACCCTTCGTGCTTTTATTCTCATCCTCACCATAAAATCAATATAAAATGCACGACATCACCTTTCATGATTTTACTCTCATGCTCACCATAAAATCAATATAATCGTCACAGAATAGTACATCGTGCGACACGGCATCACCCTCCATGCTTTACACTCTTCCTCACAAAATAATGCACGACATCACCATTCGTGCTTTAACACTCTCTCACCAAAACAATGCATGACATCACCCTTCGTACTTTACACTCTTCCTCACCCAAACAACAAACACAAACAATAAGGGTAAGGAATAAATGAGTCATAATATCCCGGCAAGGGAACAATATCAAAACAACAACATCCCGGCAAGGGAACAACATTAGAAGCAACAACATTTCGGCAAGGGATCAATACCATAATTCTCTTTTCATTTTCACATTTACTTCCACAAATCGCTTTACAACATAAGTCAATGCTCTTCAATAAACAATTACCAATATTCTTTCCACAATCTTTGCCCAATCAATAGCAACCACCACATTAAAAATGAACAATACAAACGGAGACATATTAGTCATAACATAAGACTCACGGGCATGCTTGACACCAACATATAGATACTCGTCACTGTCATGACCCAAAAATCCACTAAGGGCCGTGGTGGCGCCGGACACCTCTCTCAGGCCAGCCAACTAACTTATCAATTAATTCCTCTTTTAATATTTTTGAAAATCTAAGGTTTTTCCTTCCATTTTTATAAATAAAATTCCACTACTAGAATTCAAATTTAAATAATAACAATTAGTACAAATCCGTTGTAAACCATCCCAGAAACCCGATGTCACAAGTACATAAGCGACTACTGATAGGGGAAATAAAATACAACATCCGCCCGGAATACAGTGGACGGAAAGTAAATACAGAACATTGGAAGGAACTACTTTAGCTGCGGTCGCCTCAATGATGCAACTCACCTAGTCCCAGCATCATCCATGCTGCTACGCCCAATAGGCTGATAGAGGTATATATACATGTGCAACAAAAATGCACAGAGTGCAGTATGAGTACATAATCAACGTGTACTCAGTGAGTGTCCCGCCTAATCCCGAAGGTGTAGAGACGAGGTGGTCAACTTTCACACACTCTAATGGTCCAACGGTTATTTATTCTCGATATACCTATCAAACAATGGATTTATTTTCTAATATGATTTTTATCCAGATAGAGGAAACAAGTAAACATCTAATTATTTCATAGGAATTTTTTCCAAGATTTCTTTTAATTATTAACAAGATGATCTCGAGCCAGAGTGAGGCATGTAACGACTTAAGTAAGTCCAGGCAGCAATACAAGCATGCGCAAATCATACTGAGGCGACGACCCGGTCCAATAGAAATAAATGTGCACTTGCCGAGGGTCGACGACGCGCCTATATATGCATCTATTAATCTACCGAGGCGTTCGGCCCGGTCCAAAATAAACACACACAGACAGACAATCAGTCAAGAATTCAACGTGGAGCAATTATCCAAGAAAGGCCAATTCTCTTTAATAATTTGAGAAAATGAAGCTTAAGTCTATTTAGAAATTCATTTATTAATTTAATGTGATTTATTATCCTGCTCGCGAATCATCCATGCGACGCAAGTACACGTAAGATACATGCTCAGATAGCCAATTAGAATTTTATCAAAATTATCCAAATAAGCCAATTTTCAGTTTAACAATTCAGGAAATGATGTTTAATCTCTTTTTTAAATTCGTTTACTAATCAAAGGTGATTTAAACAATCCAAGTCATCAATGAGTTCATAATTTACTCAAGTATAACATGCTTTTGGGTCCTAGACTACCCGGACAATAACATAATAGTAGCTACGCACGGACTCTCGTCGCCTTGTGCGTACGTAGCGCCCACAAATAGGAGCACATAACCAATTTAACTCACCTATGGGGTAATTTCCCCCTCACAATATTAGAAAGGAGACTCACCTCGCTCCGAGGATCCAAAACCGGCATTCTACATCTTCCGAAGACTCCAATTGATGCACCACGCTCCAAGACTAGCCAATGGTAACGCAAATCCATTAATATATGCTCCAATATTCATTACCAAATAATTTATAGCAATTTCTAACCCCGATTAAAAAGTTGACCAAAATGCCCTCGAGCCCACGTGCCCGGAATCCAAAACTTTTCGAAGATAAAGTTTACCGATAACCTTAGGAACTCAAATATATTATTTTCTCTTAATTCCATACTCAAATCGTGGCTATAATCCAAGATTATAATTTTCTAGGTTTCCCACCATAACCCCAATTTTTATACTAATTTTCATGTCTAAATCCATGTATAAACGTTGTATTTAACTCAAAGCTAGCATAAATTACTTACCTCATGACAAGTGACGAAAATGACATCCCCAAGCTGCTCCCCATCGACTCCAATTGAAGAAAAATGGGGTTGAAATGAACTCAACCCCGAACTTAAAACATCCTCACTGTCCCAGCTGCTTCTGCAACATTTTGTCCGCTTTTGCGGATGTCACTTCTGTGACTTTTAGCCGCTTCTGCGGCTTGGGCTAAAGGGGAGGGGACCGCTTAAGCGGAACCGCTTCTGCGGTCCCTGGGATGCTTCTGCGATGCCTGAGCTGCTCCACGCCAGCCGCTTCTGTGGCTTGTCCTTCGCTTTTGCGGGGCACTTCTGCTGTCCCAAATCCGCAGAAGCAGAAAATACTAGAAGTAGGAGCCCCCAGCCTTCTCAAAAATCAAATTTTGATCTGATAACCACCCGGAACTCACTCGAGGCCCCCGGGACCCCAACCAATCATACCAACCAAATCCCAAAACACCATACAGACAAGCTCGAGGCCACAACCCACATCAAACAATGCTAAAACCATGAATTACACCCCGATTCAAGCTTTATGAACTTTGAAATTTCCAATTTCTATTTCCGATGTTTAAACCTATCAAATCACGTCCGATTGATCTCAAATTTTGCACACAAGTCATATTTGACATAACGGACCTACTCCAACTTCCGGAATCAGATTCCGACTCCGATCTAAAAAAGTCAACCTTCGGTCAAACTTCTCAAAAACCTTCAAATTTCTATCTTTAGCCGAATGGCTCCAAAATGACCTACGAACCTCCGAATTCACTTCCGATTGCGCCCCAAATCCAGAATCACCATACGGAGCTATTGACAGCCTCGGGATCCCAAACAGACATCGATAACACTGAAATGCTCTTCAAGCCAAACTTATGAAATTTCTTCTAAAATGCTAACTTCCTCAATAGGCGCCCAAACGCTCTCGGGTTATCTAAAACCCGAACCGGGCATACGCCCAATTCCGAAATCATTATACGAACCTGCTTGAACCTTCAGATCCTGATTCCAAGGTCGTTTACTCAAAAATCCAATCCTAGTTCATTCTTTCAACTTTAAGCTTCTAAAATGAGAGTTTTCATTTAATTTTAACTCCGATCTTCCTGAATTTAAATTCCGACCATGCGAACAAGTCAATATACCTGAAATGAAAATGCTCATGGACTCAGACTGCTGAACAATGCGCTGGGGCTCAAAACGACCGATCGGGTCGTTACATTCTCTCCCACTTAAACATATGTTCGTCCTCGAATGTGCTGAGAACTGCACTGGAGTAGTCTGAAATCACTTTAGCACCTCATGCACCTTCCCGTGCTACCACAACTTAGCTGAGCACATTAGCTTGATAAATTCTGAAGATATTCCCTTTTTTATTCGAGCAAATAAGCCTTAGAGCCCAATTCCAACATCCGAAATTCTATACTAGGCCTGTTTCCAACATACGATCACTGTATCTATCGCTATACGCTGTACTCAAACATGACTGCATAACTTTGTTGAATTCACACTTTACATCCCTTTACTCATAGGACCACAATAACATTTCTGTTTGAATTAATCAAAATTCCACAAATCCGATGCTCCCATGACACCTCATGACCTACATAGGTCTTACTCTAACTATTACAATACCGCCATGATAGATGAGATGCCAAAATTCATAATCAACTGCCGAGTCAACCAATCATCGAGTCTATACTTATGACAAGAAAGATTACTACATTCTGAACCAAATAATGATCTTCGCTCCTTAATATACTCCGTATAATCAGATTGCACTGATCCGAAATCCCACAATCTCATCTTACCCAGTACGAACTGCTCAGGCAATAAGCCACTCCGAATGCAATCACAAGTCTCATATGACGCCGCAATGTGCCAATAAGCCACCAATCTGAACACAACACAAACGGAAATCGAACTCTGGAAGGAATTACCTAACCCCTACACTAATATGGACTTTCTTTAAAAGATAGGAAGCGAAACACACAAAGAAATAACATATAGAAAAACCAGACTCGACATCACACTGTTGCGGCACGCTACCCGATCCACACATAGATCTCACATAAGGAAATTGCACTTCGAGCTAAACCTTCTCATTACAATAAAATATCGAATTTCGATCGTAAGCACACTAAGTGCATAATACCATCCCTGAGAAAACAAATAGCGGTATAGTCTACAAAACGTAAGCACAACTGAGGTGCGATACAAGATCTAAATCTCAAGAGCCATTCTGCTCACATAACATCATCGCCACGCGGAACCTTAACACATAAGAATTCTACCAAGCCTTCTCACAACTCATACGACGCAATACATCATTGCCTGAAATAGATGACAACAAAATCACACCCCGACTGTTCCTCCATAGGGAACGCTCGCTGAAATGAACACAACTGGCTTGATATAAAGCCCTGTTCGCAAATTAATCAATCCACCGATCTCAAGCCGATTTCTGATTGTACCAGCTTGGAAAATGACCTCTCAAAGGTCCGTAGTAACTCCCTTTTGCCTCATAACACGTAAGAATAACCATTATAACCAGAGCAACCTCTTTAGTTCATAACCCAATATACAAAGTGCCCTCCAGGCATAAATTCTCAAATTAATGATGTTACCACAATCCTCATACTTGGTTTAAACCTTTTAGCCAATCAAGTGACTACATGTCACACTTATACAATCTTCCCATGGAACACGTTCCCACAATCTTCCGAAATAAATAACGGGTCCGTACATCTAAATCACCGGACGCAGTAACGTTGAAAAGCGATCAAGAATCCTTAACCAGGATACAAAGCCTCTTCACAACACATCGCTCCCAGGGGACGCTGAATACACTACCAACTTACTTTAATCATTCAACCCTTTCCTTGCTCATCCGAGCCCGTGACATCCTTGTCAACACCGAACCTCAACCTTGATCCTCACTTCGCTTCTCCATGCTACTCACTGCACCCAACGTGCCAGCATACGATAGAACACGATTTTTCATCATAACTCCGAAATCATTATCATTTTAACAATTCATCGTACACGAACTTTTCACTTAACTCACTTCAGGAGATTCATAGAAACACATAGGTAGTTTCCCATAACCATAAAATATGCAGATCTGCAAGTAGTGGTCCAAGCCACCATAGCCCTTCCGGAATACACTTTCACTTAATGAGTCATAACAGAAGAATGCCTCTGATAAATCATCAATCATGGCGGCCGACAAACCTCACACGTACCGCCACAAATCAAACGCATAACTCGATCACGCTGAATGAACGGACCACAGATTCAACCATGCCAAATTCAACTATGGCTAATCAATCCCTTTCCCTCCAATTTATCCTTGATTGCTTTGGAAATAATACTAATTCTCTTCAACGCGTAACATACTCCCTCTACACTCACCCCGAGTGACCTTGAATTGCAAGACCATGCCGTCTCAAATCTCATGAATTATTTCACATTTCTCAAATGCTACACCACAAGGTAACGCATCATAGAACATTCTAGGTACCTTCTCATAAGTTGCTACAAAGCTTGATTCTCAGTTGTACTTATAGGCGTGAAATTATTAGGTACCACACTTTATCTTTTGAGTTCCACTAGGACCGTTATTGAGAGCCACCCACCCTGACTTGGCCCTGAACATAACTCACTCCATAGATATTATAACACACGAATACTCTCTCGGCAAGGTACCTGGCGAAGATCACTTTATTTTTAACCCGTTTCTATACAAGGCATAAATCTTAAATCTTTTCCCCAAGTTTGAACATGAGCCCATAAGGCTAACCATAGCACATCCTTAATAATTCCTCTGCTAAATTTACTACTTATGGTCTTTTCTCGTAGCTGAGTTAATCCATCAATATGCTAATAACCAGAAATCACGCAAGCAGTTAATCATATAGCCCAATCATAAGCGGTGGGACTCTCCCACTTAGCTTGAAGCCATAATTTCACCATTATTGAGTTCGCCCGACCTTTTTACCTCTTGTTGTCATAACCTCGCGCCATAAGTTATCAAAATTTCTCAGAATCTTCCTGTAAATCCCCATCTTTCATATTCTGAATCATTAACCACACTCGCACGTCCGATCTCTTTGTTGAACAACCAATATAATTCTTTGCAGAAGCTTCGCCAACCACGCGACCGCTAACCTGCTCACGGGGAATAACCCACCTAGGGGAATCACCTCCCGACATCTTCCCACGCCGCTGCGCGGGGTACGTTCACTATGACACCGATAGCCCATCTTGAGTCCGAGCTCACCTTCCAACTGCACAAGTCCATTCGCTCCTCGCGGATATCAGTTAAATGTGCGGCAACATCCTCCCAATTTCAGGGTTATGCTGCACCCTTCTCCATTTCAAGCAGCTCCTTTCCGCCATATCAATCTTCTGCCGCATAATAGCCCATACTTCACATCATACCCGCAGGCTTCAACCACCAATCATTAAAATCCCCCCAATTAGATCCAAACTCGCTTTAGGCGCGTAGTCATCCTACTACCAAGCCCATATGCAACACCCACCACTCTCCAACTTTGGTGGAACTCATCTCTTTAATTAACCACTCGACCTTGCTCCTCATACTTGGCCTTCCAGAAGTTTTAAACACCACCTAGCACTTCCCACATGTCCCTCCTCATACTTTACAGCTCAATTGCTGACTTAAATGAAATCTATCTTTGTGGCACTTGAATCCACCATTGCTGCTAACTTTAAACCTTTCCAAAGGTCATCTTTATCGAGCCGTCAACATTAGAAATTCTGATTCGATCTTAAACCACCGCATCATGCGATATTTGGCAGTTGTACCTCCAATATTATTTCACAATATCCTGCCATAAAGGCGAATTGTAGTAGATTATAACACTTTCAAGCTTAAAGCGTTCAATTAGGACAACATCACCGCCATATAGAGGAGAACTCCACCGTGTTTGCAATTACCGCGTTTCATTACTTCCACTAGTCCCCATGTGACCATCCTTAGTTCGATTTACTTTCCCCTGCAAGGAATAAAACACTGCATCCCTTGATTACACACTGAGTAAACCTCCCTTCAATTCATGCACTGCCCCGATACGTGGGCAAACGTCCCACCATCACGACAACATTGCAGAATAATTATTCATAAGCATCATGGCAACATGTGCCTAGCCTTAAGGCTCTTAGTAGTTCTGTTACTGAGTTGAAACAATATAACATCCCTCCATAATGCGACTATAATAGTCCAATCAACTATACCGGGAATATCATCCCGCACCACATTTGTTGTGCCATTTCAATTCTTCAACTTTCGATTTATAACAAGCGCTCGTGTAAGATTGAGTAGGAAGAAATCAAAGGCATAACCCTCAAGGTAATCGAATCGCACGATAAGGAAACAAAGAAGGGAAGTACTCCTAACAGCCCTGTAGCCTCCCGAGGATAAGTATAGACGTCTCCGTACCGATCCGCGAGACTCTACTAGACTTGCTCATGACTCGTGAGACCGACGGGAACCTAGTGCTCTGATACCATGTTGTCACGACCCAAAATCCATAATCTTTGCCTAATCAATAACAACCACCAAATTAAAAATGAACAATACAAACAGAGACATATTAGTCATAACATAAGACTCACGGGCATGCTTGACACCAACGTATAGATACTCGTCACTGTCACAATCCAAAATCCACTAAGGGTCGTGGTGGCACCGGGCACCTCTGTCAGGCCAGCCAACTAACTTATCAATTAATTCCTCTTTTAATACTTTTGAAAATCTAAGGTTTTTCCTTCCATTTTTATAAATAAAAGTCCACTACTAGAATTCAAATTTAAATAATAACAATTAGTACAAATCCGTTGTAAACCATCCCAGAAACCCGGTGTCACAAGTACATGAGCGACTACTGATAGGGGAAATAAAATACAACATCCTCCCAGAATACAATGGACGGAAAGTAAATACAGTACATTGGAAGGAACTATGCTAGCTGCAGTCGCCTCAATGATGCAGCTCACCTAGTTCCAGCGTCATCCATGCTGCTACGCCCAATAGGCTGCTAGAGGTATATATGCATGTGCAACAAAAATGCATAGAGTGCAGTATGAGTACGTAATCAACGTGTACTCAGTGAGTGTCCCGCCTAATCCCGAAGGGGTGGAGACGAGATGGTCAACTTTGACACACTCTAATGGTCCAACGATTATTTATTCTCGGT
>MU680533.1:87781-102559 GCA_026770625.1 Nicotiana glauca | reverse complement strand
TAATTCTTTCATAGGAAATTTTCCAAGATTTCTTTTCATTATTAACAAGATGATCTCGAGCCAGAGTGAGGCATGTAACGACTTAAATAAGTCCATGCAGCAATACAAGCATGCGCAAATCATACCGAGGTGACGGCCCGATCCAACAAAAATAAATGTGCACTTGCCGAGAGTCGACGGCGCGCCTATAGATGCATCAATTAATCTGCCGAGGCATTCGACCCGGTCCAAAATAAACACACACATACAGAGAATCAATCAAGAATTCAACGTGGAGCAATTATCCAAGAAAAGGCCAATTCTCTTTAATAATTTGAGAGAACGAAACTTAAGTCTCTTTAGAAATCCATTTATTAATTTAATGTGATTTATTACCCCGCTCGCGAATTATCCATGCGACGCGGATACATGTAAGATATATGCTCAGATAGCCAATTAGAATTTTATCGAGGAGTAATTATCCAAATAAGCCAATTCTCAGCTTAACAATTTAGGAAATGATGTTTAATCTCTTTTTTTAAATTCGTTTACTAATCAAAGATGATTTAAACAATCCAAGTCATCAATGAGTTCATAATTTACTCAAGTATAACATGCTTTTGGGTCCTAGACTACCCGGACAATAACATAATAGTAGCTACGCACGGACTCTCGTCACCTTATGCGTACGTAGCCCCCACAAATAGGAGCACATAACCAATTTAACTCACCTATGGGGTAATTTCCCCCTCAAAAGATTAGAAAGGAGACTCACCTCGCTCCGAGGATCCAAAACCGGCATTCTACATATTCCTAAGACTCCAATTGATGCACCACGCTCCAAGACTAGCCAATGGTTACGCATATCCATTAATATATGCTCCAATATTCATTACAAACTATTTATAGCAATTTCTAACCCCGAATGGAAAGTTGACCAAAATGCCCTCGGGCCCACGTGCCCGAAATCCAAAACTTTTCGAAGATAAAGTTTACCGATAACCTTAGGAACTCAAATATATTATTTTCTCTTAATTCCACACTCAAATCGTGGCTAAAATCCAGGATTATAATTTTCTAGGTTTCCCACCAAAACCCCAATTTTTATACTAATTTTCATGCCTAAATCCATGTATAAACCTTGTATTTAACTCAAAGCTAGCATAAATTACTTAACTCATGACAAGTGACGAAAATGGCATCCCCAAGCTGCTCCCCATCGACTCCAATGGAAGAAAAATGGGGTTGAAATGAACTCAACTCCGAATTTAAAACATCCTCACTGCCCCAGCTGCTTCCGCTTCGGCGACATTTTGTTCGCTTCTGCGGATGTCGCTTCTGTGACTTTTAGCCGCTTCTGCAGCTTGGGCTAAAGGGGAGCGGACCGCTTCTGCGGTCTGGGGGCCGATTAAGCGGAACCGCTTCTGCGATCCCTGGGCCGCTTCTGCGATGCCTGGGCTGCTCCACGCCAGTCGCTTTTGCGGCTTGTCCTTCGCTTCTGCGGGGCCTCTTCTGCGGTCCCAAATCCGCAGAAGCGGAAAATACCAGAAGCAGCAGCCCCCAGCCTTCTCAAAAATCAAATTTTGATCCGATAACCACTCGGAACTCACCCGAGGCCCCCGGGACCCCAATCAATCATACCAACAAAATCCCAAAACACTTTATGGACTTGCTCGAGGCCTCAACCCACATCAAACAACTCTAAAACCATGAATTACACCCCGATTCAAGCTTTATGAACTTTGAACTTTCCAATTTCTACTTCCGATGTTTAATCCTATCAAATCACGTCCGATTGACCTCAAATTTAGCACACAAGTCATATTTGACATTACGGACCTACTCCAACTTTCAGAATTGGATTCCGACTCTGATCTCAAAAAGTCAACCTCCGGTCAAACTTCTCAAAAACCTTCAAATTTCTATCTTTAGCCAAAGGGCTCCAAAATGACCTACGGACCTCTGAATTCACTTCCGATCGCGCCCCCAAATCTAGAATCACCATATGGAGCTATTCACAACCTTGGGATCCCAAACAGACATCGATAACACTGAAATGCTCTTCAAGCCAAACTTATGAAATTTCTTCTAAAATGCTAACTTCCTCAATAGGCACCAAAATGCTCCCAGGTTATCCAAAACCTGAACTGGGCATATGCCCAAGTCTGAAATCATCATACGAACCTGCTGGAACCTTCAGATCCTGATTCCAAGGTCGTTTACTCAAAAATCCAATCCTAGTTTATTCTTTCAACTTTAAGCTTCTCAAATGAGAATTTTCATTTAATTTTAACTCCGATCTTCCTGAATTTAAATTCCGACCATGCGAACAAGTCAATATACCTGAAATAAAGCTGCTCATGGCCTCAGGCTACTGTACGACGCGCTAGGGCTCAAAATGATCGGTCGGGTCATTACAGTCACCATGCCTATACGTCGTACTCGACAAATAACACATAGCAATTAAGACACAACTCCTAATCCCTCAAGCTAAGGTTAGACCAAACACTTACCTCAATGTCTCGAACATAGTTCAAGCCTCAACTATCGCTTTACGTCTTGATTCCACCGCCAATTCGCTCGTATCTAGCCACAAATTACTTAATTATATCAATAAATGCTAAATGAATCAATTCTAATACATGAAAATAAGTTTTCTAAAGTTTTTCCAAAAAGTCAAAAATTGACCCCGGGCCCACATGGTCAAAACCCGAGGTTCGAACAAAAATCTGACTACCCGTTAACTCACGAACTCAAATATATAATTTGTTTTGAAATTGAACCTCAAATCGAGGTACAAATCCCCAAAATTTAAAAAACCTAGGTTCTACACAAAACACCCAATTTTCCCCATGAAAACCTTTGATTTTGAGTTGAAATCATGTGAAAAAATGTTAAAGATTGAAGAAAACGAGTTAGAAATTACTTACAATCGATTGGGAGAAGAAATCGCCTTTGAAAAATCACCCTAGAGTGTTTTGGTTTTGAAGAGATATGAAAAATGGTTGAAAATGCGTCTAAGTGTGAATTTACTGGTCTCTGATGTCGCAATTGCGACCAGGGTTCGCAACTGCGAACAAACTCTTCTAAGCTCGCATTTGCGAAGTCGGATTTGCGAACATCCTGTCGCATTTGCGATGACAGGCCCAAATGGGAAGCATCGCATTTGCGAAGAAAAATCTCGCATTTGCAAGGAGGGGCTGGCCCGGGTTGTTTCACATTTGCGAGCGAGTCTTCGCAAATGCGAAGCCTGCAGACCTGCAATATAATAGCTAAAACCTACAATTTTCTCTAGTCCAAACTCCACCCCGTGGCCTATCCAAAACTCACCCGAGCCGTCGGGACTCCAAACCAAATATGCACACCAACCTAAAATCATCATCCAGACTTGCTCGTGCATTAAAATCACTCAAATAACATCAATAACTATGAATTTAGTATTAAAATCATAAAATTTCTTAAGAATATCAAAGTTTCCAGTTTTCTCAAATAAGGTCCGATTCATATCATTTCAAGTCCGTTTCTTACCAAATTTCACAGGTTCGACTCAAATAATATATAAGGCCTGTACCGGGCTTCAGAACTAAATACATGCTCCATACCAATGGTTTCAAACATAAATTCTCTTCTTTACTTCATAATTAATTGTCAGGACCCAATTTCCAAACCCAGTCGTGATGGCGCCTCTCGTGAATACATGGCCAACCAACTAACCCAAATCGTCTCTTTAACAATTATTAAACGTAAATGAATAGATAAATACAACTTAACGACAATAATAACCAGTATTTACAACCCAACACAACCCGACCGGGGTGTCACAAGTCACGAGCATCTAAAGAAAACCTGATCACAACTACAGGGCCAATAATATACAAGAAATAAATTCCGAAATTCTAAAGACAACGTCCGGTGCCGCGAACACTGGCGGTCACCTTGCTCAGCTTCAATAGTAATACTTTCAATCAGCTAAAAACCCGCTACCGGGTGGACAATACCTGCAACTGCACGTGAGGTGCAGGGAGTAAAGTGAGTACTCCAACTCAGTGAGTAATAAGAGTAAATAATAACTGAGCGAAAAGAAATCACATAAGAGCACTCCATCATGCTATATATGACAGTACAACCCCTTGAGAAAGACAGTGAAATCGGGAAAATCCTTTAGAAAATATCTGGCTCAGTTAAAAACCTCTTTGAAAATATCATTTTCCTACAATTAAGCAAATAAATGCAAAACAGATAGTGCAAGTCAGCACATAAGTCAGCCCTTCGGGCATAACACTCCACCAACAAATAACACCAGGGTATCTGGTCAACAGCGCAAGAAGTAGCATGGGTGCCAATGAAATGCGAGTGCTGAATGTCATGACACGTAGTACAAACAGGAATCAATGCATGAATGCAATGCAATGCATATGACCGCGGCGGCATGCAGCCCGATCCATTTGGGTACCCGCGCTTACTATGGGGGTTCAGACTCCGGAGGGGCTCCTACAGCCCAAGCGCAATATCAATATCACACCGCTGCGGCGTGCAGCCCGATCCATCCTCAGTCCAGAGATGCACATATAACACCACTGGGGTGCGCAACCCGATCCATGCTCAGTCCAGAAATGCACATAAGCCACTAGGGCAATATTCAAATAACAGTTCTCAGTTCAAAATGTCAGTAAGATATCATTTAAGTTTTCAAATCGTGAAAAATGGTCGAATTTGCAAAAAAAAAACAATATTAAAACCCTAGACCGAGATCAAATAGTATGCAAAAATAATGCGAAAATAGCGATATCAATCCCTGAAGGATTCACATAGTTGCAACGAAGCCCAAACATGGCAATCAGTCCAAATTATGATGATAACAAGTAGTTTCAGTCAAATACGTAGTAATTTCATCAATCGGGAGGGACCAAGTCACAATCCCCAACGGTGCTCTATCCCACACTCGCGATCCGGCGTGCAAGTCACCTCAATACATAACAATAATGTGCAAATCCGGGGTTTCAAACCCTTAGGATAACATTTACAAGTATTACTCACCTTGAACCGGTGAAATCTCTAGCTCGCGACGCGTTTGCCACTCAAATCGGCCTCCATGCGCGTCGAATCTTACCAAAATAAGAGCTAATAGATTACAATATGCCAAGGGAACAATACCCAACCAAAAACAACCGAGAAATAGCAGAAATATCGAAACTAGCAAAACCCGAGCCCCGGGTCTGCTTCTCAAAAAATTACAAAACTCACATTACCGGATTCCTGGTCTCTCCACGAGTCCATACATACCAAGAACTCCCAAATCCGAGCTCAAATGACCTATCAAATCCCAATTTGAAATATCAAAACTCAAGCCCTAGCTTTACCCCGTTGTGATGAATTTCAACCAATTTCCATGTAAAATCTAACATAATCTCGTGTATTTAGGCCAAAGAACTTACCTATAATCATTCCACCTTGAATCCCTGTTCAAAATCGTCTCAAAGCTCTCAAAGCTCGCTAAAAAATGGTGGAAAAATACATAACCCCCGCGGATGAAATATAATATAAAACCCTTCTACCAACAGCGACTTTCGCTTCTGAGGTCCCGCTTCCGCTTATGCGGGACCGCTTCTGCGGCCAAATTCCCACTTATGCGGATTTTCATTTAAAAGTCTAACTTCCGCTTTTGCGGCTCCACATCCGCTTCTGCGGATCAACCAAAGCCACTTCTGCGACAAAATTTCCGCTCCTGCGGACCCGCCTTTGCGAACCATCTTTCGCTTATGCGGAACCACTCCACCAGGCCAAGAACCGCTTTTGCGATCTTACGTCCGCTTCTGAGGACTAGCTTAAGCAAAACAATTTCCTCTTCTACGGAACCTCCCCAACTCAGCCCCCAGACCGCTTTTGCGACCTATAACTCGTTTCTGCGGCCCTTTTGCGCAGAAGCGAAAATACCTGATACCAGCAATATGAACCTGCAACAACTTCAAGAACTCTCCGTTTAACCACCCGAACTCACCCCGAGGCCCACGGTACCTCCACCAAAAGCACCAACATGTCTTAAAACATTACCCAAACTTGTTCCAATCATCACAACACATCAACCAACACTAAAATTATCAATTCTCATCGGATTCATGCTTAAGTTCTTTAAAAACTTCCAGAATTCACTTTCGATCAAAAACCCAACCAAACGACATCCGAATGACCTAAAAATTTGCACACATATCCAAAATCACCCAAAGAAGCTACAACAACTCTTGGAATCCCATTCCAACCCTCGGATCAAAATCTCACATATCAACCGAATTTTGCCAAAATACTAACTTTGCAAATTCAAGCCTAATTCTACACCGGACCTCCAAAATCAATTCCGATCATGCTCCTAAGTCAAAAATCATCCCCCGAAACTAACCAAATCGCCGGAAATCACATCCAAGCCCTCTAACTCATAAGTCAACGTCCGGTTGACTTTTCCAACTTAAGCCTTCCTTAAAGAGACTAAGTGCCTCATTTCTTATCAAAACCAATCCAAATCAACTCTAACGCACCCACATGCCGATAACGAAACATGAAGAAGCATAAAATGGGGAAAACTGAGCAATAACACATGAGACGACGGGTCGAGTCGTCACATCCTCCCCAACTTAAACAAACGCTCGTCCTAGAGCGTACCCAGAGTTGTACTAGAAGAAACCCAAAAGCTGAATGACCCTACCAAGCACATACCTGGGTGATCCCACGTCACCATATCTCACATACGTCCGATAATACAACATAGCTGAAATTTCACAGTCCATCTAGACCATAAACTGTAGAACCACATTGCACTTTCCGAAATCGTACACCAAATCAGAACTTCACATCTATACTCAGAATAAGCCCGAATCAGCTGTAACAACCCATACCTGCAACCTCAGGTGAAATCACATGATATACCACATAATCCAAAAACTCGAACCGTAGTCTCTATTCACAGCAGTTGCCCACAAT
Organism: Nicotiana glauca; assembly: GCA_026770625.1. NCBI lineage: Eukaryota > Viridiplantae > Streptophyta > Magnoliopsida > Solanales > Solanaceae > Nicotiana > Nicotiana glauca. The sequence continues at coordinate 95,608 of MU680533.1, read as the reverse complement.
ACCCAAATACCGATAGAAATATCTTATTAGCTAAAGTCTTATTCCAACACTTTCATATACTGCCAACGATAAATAAAATATGCGATAAACCGTAACCATTCCTCAGATCACCCATACACGAAGCCACTTCCTTCTAGACTAATACCACAACTAATTTCCGGGCCGAACCTCGATATTATCCTTCTAACAAGCTGAGATCAAATCTGTTCGTATTCATTAATGACTCCAATGATCGCCTCGAATCCGACACACCATTCTAGTGATATGAAACCTCAACAGCGGCCTACGTCACACTTGCATAATACGCGCACCAATAAGAAACAGTCTGAACATACTCGAATCATGACAAATAACTCAAACGAAAGAGCTGTACCTCAAGCTCATCAGTACCATCACAACCCCAGGATGAGACCCCATCTCACATCATAAAACAGAACACATGAATCTACCCTGAAAGGTCATAACTCCATGTAGCCTCGCTACAATGCACGATCCTATCCAAGCACTATTACACATGAAACACCTCAAGTCGCTATGATCAGAATTGACAATCGCGCACATTTGATGTCTGAAACTAAAGCAATTCATTACACACACGGTGAAACAAATAACATACATCACGCAACCTAATAGGCCATAACTAATACTCCATTTACCGAGCAACACTCAATTACTCTTCCCGTTAGACTTCCACTATGAATCCCCAATAGAACTGTACCACGTGTGCCCATATTCAACAAATCATCATGTCTTGCAGCACAGAAAAGCAACTCAGGGATCTCCTTAGATCACTAACAAGCTCAATACGATCGGATCAGCCTATCCCTCATTAATACCACTCGGAACTAACCAAGCTAACTCAAGCCAAATACGTAGCCACATTGGCCTGCCATCGAACTCAATACCAAGAAGCCTGAAGCTGCTCCTTCCACTACCATAACTCCTACCGGAGCTGTACGATACGGTGCCCGGCACCAAATCAATACCGAAATCCACAACCTCGCCCGGCGACATGCCCGGCCACAAGAAATGCACCCGAAAAAGAGTCCCTCAATACTGGAACTGAATCAATGGTAGAAACCTCTACACTGATATCCGCCACAAAGGCCCAATAAAGGAAAGCAATCCTTCCCAGCCGCCCGCTGGTCTTCGGAATACAACCACTCTGCTAGAACACAATCAGATGCACTCTGCCACGCAACCTGTGGCATTTTCTGATATAACCCATAGCACAATAGTCTTGAATAACCCAACACTGAGACAATCAGTCTACACCCTAATATCATATCCAAAATCTAACATATCAAGCAAGGAAGATCCACTCGGTCTTCTAAATCCCAATAGCCACTAACGGTACCAATACACACAATCCACTATCACTACACAGTCTGAACCTGAGAACCCCTAGTCTCCAACTCCATATAGCACACGAATCACTGTACCTGATCCCAAATTCCCAAGTATGAATACATATTACACCTCAAGTACCCAATCATTCCATGAAAGATATTCTAAAACTCCCTTGTGCCAGCAAACGCACTCAAATATCAGCAGTCGATCTAGCCAGAAAGCACCGCAATACTATCGTAGTATCATCAATCTAATCACATTACCCTTCTTCTAAGACATATACTCTTGTCAAGTCACTCCTATTCAGCAGTACCATTTCCTTGATTACCTGAGGCTACCCGTTGCCTAAGAATTTTATGAACTTCTTTTCAGAACTAAACCGAAACCTCGCACATGCCAGTCTCGCTCCTCTACAACATACCGCATATACCATACCATCCAAGGATAACATGAGAACTTCTATCTCCCTTCCGCGCTGCAGACATCGACGCACTCAACTAGTGAAGAACTTTCATTGATCCCATTTAGAAGAAAAATAATTACACACCCCATGCTTCGTATACCCTTAGAAAATATACTCATCTTCAAACCACGGTAAAACCCAACAAGAACATCTCTGCCAATTCCATTTGTACAAGCTAAATTGTCACGACTGAATCCTTCTATCCAAACCAAAGCTAAGTAAGCTGTCAAAACTCAAGAACATTGCTGCAAAATGCCGGTAAAAGCTCATTAACTAGAACACATACGAAGAATCAACCATATTCTCACCATACTGATTCGGTCTACTATAAAGCTATTCCATCTATCTAATTTCCCTTCTGATTCATCGTCAACTTGATATCTCTCCCTCGCTGTAGCATCACAATGCCTCAATCCAGGCTTACCACACGAGACTCGAACATAAGGCCACACTGTCTAAGACCCATAAGCCGCGAAATACTCTCTCAAATGTTCCCAGAAATACTGTATTCCAAAATACTATACTTGAAGAACTTCCCGTGAATTTGAATTCGTTACCTTGACTTTCCAGGTACCGATACATAGGATCCCATAATCAACATAAAATACCGCAAGTCTTGACCTTTCCCAATACAAACACAATCCCTAACCACATACACAACCTTAAGACACCTGATTATCTCATGTAAATATTGAACACATTAAAACCATTTTCGAGAGTCATTCACTCTTATTCAAACTGCAAATTACCTGACTTAACAAACAGAACAACTCGTGCCTTATTAGCACTCTGACACCGCAAAACATGATCTCATACCAATATAAACAACCATCTCCCTTCTCTATACACTGAGCATTCTTTGTCAACCACAGCTCAAGACATCTTAGTATTTTCTCACATCTACGAAAGCACCATATAACCTTTGTCAAAATTTTGCTTCACTCGTGCCATCCTCGGCTCAATTTCTGCAACCAGGACTGATCCGCCAGCATACCTCGAAACGGAGTCAACATAACATATAACCGTGCAATCAGATAATCAATAGCAACCTCCCCAACTTGGCTCAAAGCCCTCCATCAGGAAACATTCAATAACCCATAATACTTTTACTCTAATGATGCCACAATATTATATTGAGATTAAACTCAAATCATCTACTAGTTTATGAAAACATAGATCATCTAGTACTGAAATCCCCTACAAACCTCGCATTCATCCCCACATCAGCTGAGTCCACTCTCTTAAGCAACCCAAATTTTCAAATTACAACATGTACCTTTCAATTACACATGGGATCTTCTAACGGACACATAAGGACCATACCACTCAAGAACACTCCGCAAGAGGTAACCCACCTGCTTCGCCTCAATTTAGTATTTCAGCACACCTCCCACCGTCATACACATAATACATCTAATTTAGTCTTCCTGAGTCTGAAATCATACCGCCACAAATATTGCACTTTACTTTCCAACTAGGAGATACAAAAATATTCTCCACGCGCCCATATTCGGGCTACACATCGAATCACAATTGGAATCGAACAATTAATAGTTCATCTATTATCCAGCAAACTCCTTCGTCACTACCAAGTCATTTAAATACACTTCGCAACACTAACATACTCACCACATGGGCATCCAACCTCCATTCCGACTAATAAGGGCAATACCGAACACATAAGTTCAAAACATTTGCTCACACAATTAGCACCTCGGTGCTCGAGCCATAAGCAGATCCAACCTCAAGTCCTCCAGACTGGCCCAACATCAAACTCACTGAGATCACATCTCGCCCCTTGATAGGGGAATCACAACCCATCAAGGCACATATAATACTGAGCACTCATGTGCGCCTACAGACGTGTAGAAGGAATTCCAAGAGTTATATTCCAAGCTGAATCAAGTACGTATGATAAGAATTTCAAGAATGGGAAGTTTTCCTAAAGGTTCTGCAGCCTCTAGAGGAAAAATACAGGCATCCCCATACCGCTTCGCGAGACTCTACTAAACCTGCTCATGACTCATGAGACCTAGTAACCTAGGCTCTGATATCGACTTGTCACGACCCAATTTCCAAACCCGGTCATGTTGGCGCCTCTCGTGAAGATAAAGCCAGCCAACTAACCCAAATCGTCTCTTTAACAATTATTAAACATAAATGAATAGATAAATACATCTTAACGACAATAATAACCAATATTTACAACCCAACACAACCCGACCGGGGTGTCACAAGTCACGAGCATCTAAAGAAAATATGATCGCAATTACAGGGCCAATAATATACAAGATATAAATTCTAAAATTCTAAGACAAAGTCCGGTGCCGCGAACGCTGGCGGTCACCTTGCTCAGCTTCAATAATAATACCTTCAATCGGATAATAACCCACTACCAGGTGGACAATACCTGCAACTGCATGCGAGGTGCAGGGAAAAGTGAGTACTCCAACTCAGTGAGTAATAAGAGTAAATAATAACTGAGTGGCAAGAAATCACGTAAGAGCACTCCATCATGCTATATAGGACAGTACAACCCCTTTAGAAAGACAGTAAAACCGGGAAAATCCTTTACAAAATATCTGGCTCAGTTAAAAACCTCTTTGAAAATATCCTTTTCCGACAATTAAGAAAATGAATGAAAAACAGATAGTGCAAGTCAGCACACAAGACAGCCTTTCGGGCATAGCACTCCACCAACAAATAACACCAGGGTATCTGGTCAACAGCACAAGAAGTAGCATGGATGCCAATGAAATGCGAATGCTGAATGTCATGACACATAGCACAAACAGGAATCAATGCATGAATGCAATGCAATGCATATGACCGCTAACGCGCACAACTCGATCCATTTGGGTACCCGCGCTTACTGTAGGGGTTCAGACTCCGGAGGGGCTCCTACAGCCCAAGCGCAATATCAATATCACACCGCTACGGCGCGCAGCCCGATCCGTCCTCAGTCCAGAGATGCACATATAACACTTCTGCGGTGCGCAGCCTGATCCATGCTTAGTCCAGAAATACACATAAGCCACTAGGGCAATATTCAAATAACAGTTCTCAGTTCAAAACGTCAGTAAGATATCATTTAAGATTTCAAATCGTGAAAAATGTCCAAATTTGCAAAAAAAACAATATTAAAATCCTAGACCGAGATCAAATAGTATGCAAAAATAATGCGAAAACAGCGATATCAATCACTGAAGGATTCACATAGTTGGCACGAAGCCCAAACATGGCAATAAGTCCAAATTATGATGACAACAAGTAGTTGCAGTCAAATACGTAGTAATTTTATCAATCGGGATGGACCAAGTCAAAATCCCCAACGGTGCTCTATCCCACGCTCGGTATCCGGCGTGCAAGTCACCTCAATACATCACTATGATGTGCAAATTCGGGGTTTCAAACCCTCAGGATATCATTTACAAGTATTACTCACCTCGAACCGGTAACATCTCTAGCTCGCGACGCGTTTGCCACTCAAATCGGCCTTCACGCGCGTCGAATCTTACCAAAATAAGAGCTAATAGATTACAATATGCCAAGGGAACAATACCCAACCAAAAACAACCGAGAAATAGCAGAAATATCGAAACTAGCAAAACCCGAGCCCCGGGTCCACTTCTCAAAAATTTACAAAACTCACATTACCGGATTCCTCGTCTTGCCACGAGTCCATACATACCAAGAACTCCAAAGTCCGAGCTCAAATGGCCTATCAAATACCAATTTGAAATATCAAAACTCAAGCCCTAGCTTTACCCTTTTTAATGAATTTCAACCAATTTCCATGTTAAATCTAACATAATCTCGTGTATTTAGGCCAAAGAACTTACCTCTAATCATTCCCCCTTGAATCCCTCTTCAAAATCGCCTCAAAGCTCTCAAAGCTCGCTCAAAAATGGTGGAAAAATACATAACCCCCGCGAATGAAATATAATATAAAACCCTTCTGCCAACAGCGACTTTCGCTTCTGCGGTCCCGCTTCCGCTTATGCGGGACCGCTTCTGCGGCCAAATTCCCGCTTATGCGGATTTTCATTTAAAAATCTAAATTTCGCTTTTGCGGCTCCACATCCGCTTCTGCGGATCAACCAAAGCCGCTTCTGCGACAAAATTTCCACTCCTGCGGACCCGCCTTTCCGAACCATCTTTCGCTTCTGCGGAACCACTCCACCATGCCAAGAACCGTTTTTGTGATCTTACATCCACTTCTGCGGACTCACTTAAGCGAAACAATTTCCGCTTCTGCGGAACCTCCCCAACTCAGCCCCCATACCGCTTTTGCGACCTATAACTCGCTTCTGCGAAACCGCTTCTGCGGCCCTTTTCCGCATAATAGACAATACTCGATACCAACAATATGAACCTGCAACAACTTCTAGAACTCTCCGTTTAACCACCCGAACTCACCCTGAGGCCCCCGGGACCTCAACCAAAAGCACCAGCATGTCTTAAAACATTACCCAAACTTGTTCCAATCATCACGACACATCAACCAACACTAAAATCATTAATTCTCATCGGATTCATGCCTAAGTTCTTTAAAAACTTCCGGAATGCACTTTCGATCAAAAACCCGACCAAACGACGTCTGAATGACCTGAAAATTTGTACACATATCCAAAATCACCCAACGAAGCTACAACAACTCTCGGAATCCCATTCCGATCCGCGGATCAAAATCTCACCTATCAACCGGATTTCGCCAAAATACTAACTTCGCCAATTCAAGCCTAATTCTACACAGGACCTCCAAAATCAATTCCGATCACGCTCCTAAGTCACAAATCATCCCCCGAAACTTACCTAATCAACGAAAATCACATCCGAGCCCTCTAACTCATAAGTCAATGTCCGGTTGAATTTTCCAACTTAAGCCTTCCTTAAAGAGACTAAGTGCCTCATTTCTTATCAAAACCAATCCAAATCAACTCTAACGCGCCACATGCCGATAACGAAACATGAAGAAGCATAAAATGGGGAAAACTGAGCAATAACACATGAGACGACGGGTTGGGTCGTCACATTAATTCAGCAAAAAAATTTCTTTCAAAAATTTATTTCTCGGGCTGGACCTCGAAATTCGATTCAGGGCATATGCTCAAGTCCCTTATTTTCCTACGGACCCTCCGGGACTATCAAATTACGGTTCCGGGTCCGTTTACCCAAAATGTTGGCTGACGTCAACTTAAATTCATTTTAAATGGCAAAATTCATTATTTTTCACAATTTTTCACATAACAGCTTTTTGGCTACGCGCTCGAACTGTATACGCAAATCGAGATCGGACAGAAAGAGCTTTTTTTAGGCCTCGAAACATAAAATTTATTTATAAAACAAGTGATGACTTTGGGTCATCACAATTCAACTCTAAAAACTTCCCAGATACACCATTCTTTAATACATCCATTTGAGTTACGGTCATAAATGACAAAATAGTTTGCTTAAAATTTTGATTGCCTTTTCAATAACAATCTGCAGGAAGCCACTTGTAAAAGTCATAAAATCTATCTCCCTCCTAAAATCAAAATACAACACATATAAGTAATATTTCATATAATGATAAGTTAAAAACTTCAACATTTCAGATATACGTACCTTCAATATACTACTTGAAGATTCCATTTCTATAAAATCATAAAAATAAAGCATATTACAAATTATATTAGTAAACAAAATCAGAGTCTAGTATATATATATATATATATATATATATATATATGAACAACTCAAATTTGAGATTGATGAATATAATGCACTTGCTTGGTTTCAAAGAAATTTCTTTCTTTTCCTCAACAACAAAAAAAAGGAGAAAAGAAAATCTGAAGTTTACAGTTGATACGGATACAAACTTTCCATTATGGTGATTATACAAAAAACAACAATAAGCAAAACAGGTAATAGTAAAAGATTAATATAAGACATAAGGAGTATAAAAGGTGAAAATATTAAAAAGAAAAAAAATTAGAAAACCAAGAACTTAGGAAAGCTACAAACTTGTTCAG
>MU680533.1:65374-84798 GCA_026770625.1 Nicotiana glauca | reverse complement strand
CCACCCTCGAGAGTCGTGATGGCGCCTACTCGTAGAAGCTAGGCAAGCCACACATTTAGAATCCATAAATACTTTTGTTTTAAATCCATTTTTATCAATTTAGTTAACAGGAAATAAATAATTAAACAACAGCGGAATTCGTAATTTAGCGAAAGACTTAAACGAAATAAACTAAAATAATAAAGAAAATCCACATATGCCTCTACCCAGAACTGGTGTCACAACATTCACGGACTACTAAGAGTACTAAATACAACAGTTTGAAGGAAAAATAACATTTTTGTCTCGAAACATGAGATAATAGAATGAAAGGTAAGATAGAGGAGACACTGGACTTGCGGACGTCTGCAAGGCTACCTCGGTGTGTCAGTGGACTAAAAGCTAGATCCTGAATGACTACTCATGTCCGATACCTGGATCTGTGCAAAAGAGCATAAAGTATAGTATCAGCACAACCGACTCCATGTGCTGGTAAGTGTCTGGCCTGACCTCGGCGAAGTAGTGACGAGGCTAGGACCAGACTACCAAATAAGCCCGTGCAGTCATATAATATATAGCGGAAAGTGAAGCAGAATTAAGCAAGTAGAGATGGGAGGGGAAAACATGCTTCGGGGAATAACAGGCAAAACAAAATATCAAAAGAACTATAAAGGAATCAAAATTCAACCCCTAACAAGAGTAAGGAAGGCAAGGCAGGTTTCACTTTCTTTTAACGTCTTGTGGTAGGCGTACCACCCGCTCCCATATCATTATATCTTTGTTGTGGCATGCAACCTGATCCGTATATAATATTGTCGCGGCATGAAACTTGATCCATATATAATATTGTTGCGGCGTGCAACCTGATCCATATACAATATTGTTGCGGCGTGCAACCCGATCCATATATAATATTGTTGGGGCGTGCAGCCCGATCCATATATAATATTGTTGCGGCGTGAAACACAATCCATATACAATATTGGTGCGGTGTGCAACCCGATCCATATATAATATTGTTGCGGCGTGCAACCCGATCCATATACAATATTGTTGCGGCGTGCAACCCGATCCATATATAATATTGTTGCCGCGTGCAACCCGATCTATATATAATATTTATAATTATAACGAGAGTCCCGAGAAGGGATCAATAAGGTCCACACTATCCCGATAAGGGATTCGATGGCATAAGTAAATACGTCCCCGCAAGGGAGAAACAGCTATAACCACACTTGTTCCAACATCTAACTACCACAGCTATAACCAACTTATTATAACATCTAACTACCACAACTATAGCCAAATTTGTTACTACACCTAACTACCTCAGCTATAACCAAACCTATTACAATACCTAACGGCCTCAGCTATAACTATAGTCCTTACTTAACACAAAGAATCATTAACCTAAGCATATATAATATCAATTAGGAACACAATGCAAGGGAACCACAACTCAACAATAGCCCGCCAAGGGATAACATAATGATCTTTTCTCTTTCTCAATTTTACTTCACAACTCGAGCCATTGCTCTAGAGGTTCAATTATCAGTTATACATTTGCAATACGTTCTAAAACTGGAGCCAATACTCCTCAATATTCATAAGTCACAATTCTTTCCACAACTTTACACAACAAATAGAAATACTCACCAAGGCATGAATAATACAACGAAGTCATGAAAATTACAATATAAGACTCACAGTCATGCTTGATTCCAACGTATAGATACTCGTCACCATGCCTATACATCGTACTCGACAATTACCACATAGCAAATAGGACTTAACTCCTAATCCCTCAAGCTAAGGTTAGACCAAACACTTACCTCGAACTTCCACGGCCAACTCAAGCCTCGAACACAGCTTTTCCTTTCGAATTTGGTTCCAAATCAATTGTATATATATATAAATGACTTCATAACATCAATAAATGTTAAACAATTCGAACCCAATGCCTAATTGTAGCTTTTCCATCATTTTCCCAAAAACTCAAAAATCGACCCCGGGCCCGCTTGGTCAAAACACGAGGTTCGGACCAAAATCAAATCACCCATTCACCCACGAGCCCAAATATATAATTTATTTTCAAATTCGACCCCAAAACAAGGTCTAAATCAAGAAAAATAAAAAAGCCCTAACTCTATCCAAATCCCTAATTTTCTACCCTTAATTATATGTTTTAGGCCTAGAATTTCAAAAGATGTTGATGGAAAATGAAAGAAACGAGTTAAATATTACTAACCCATGAGTTAATGGTGAAAAGATGCTTCAAAAGTCGCCCTAGAACCTTGGAGAAGAAAAAGTTTGTGAAGTCTTGTGAAAATCCCGAAATAGTTCTGTTTTGGAGTTTTTTTTAAAAAATAACTAGGCAAATTAAACCTACGCATTCGGGATGGTCCAAGTCTGAAGACCTTCGTGTTCGCGACACAGTGGCTCGCGTTTGGGGAGAGTTATCTCCTTGAGCCTCGCGTTCGCATCCTTAAGGTCGTGTTCTCATAGCTATAGTACCTCACCCCGCCCAGGCTCACTTTTGCCTTCCCGTTCGCGAAGCTAGGGACGCATTCACGAAGGTATAACCCCCGTTGCCTCACGTTCGCGAACTGGTCAACGCGTTCGCATAGAAGGAAATCTCCTTCATCTAATTTTACTAATCGCGTCCGCGAGGGTTCTCCCGCGAATGCGAAGAAGACCATACCACAACTGGAGCCTTCAATTTTCATAAGTCCAAAACCACTCTGAAACACTCCCGAGCCCTCGAGGATCCTAACCAAGCACATGCACTGACTCAACATCATCATACAAACTTATCCGTACGATCAAGTTACCTAAATAACCTCAAAAACAAGGAATCAAACCTCAAAATCATGAATTTTCCCAAAACTTCATCAAGTTTCAATTTTAGAACTTTAAGTCTGAAACACGTCAAATGACGTTCGATTTTAACCAAACTTTACAGGAAGTACTTAAAATATATATAAGACCTGTATCGGGTTTTGGAACTAATATACAGGCCCAATACCAACACGTTCTAATCAAATATCATTTCAATTTTCCTTAACAATTTTAGAAAAACAATTTCTTTTAAAAATTTATTTCCCGGGCTCGAGACCTCAAAATTCGATTCTGGGCATACGCCCAAGTCCCATATTTTTCTACGGACCCTCCGGGACCGTCAAATCATGGGTCCGGATCCGTTTAACCAAAAAGTTGACCAAAGTCAAATTTATTCATTTTAATATCAAAACTTAGCATTTTTCATAGAATTTCATATTTAAGCTTTCCGGGTATGCGCCCAAACTATGATGCAAATTGAGGCAACTCTAGATGAGGTTTTCAAGGCCTTGAAAACACAAAATTCATTTAAAACAGGTGATGACCCTTTGGGTCGTCACAATAATAAACTGGACAACAATGCCTACAGATGGCAGTCTTCCAGTATAATATAATGGATCAAATTAATTAGCAAGAATGACACTCCAGAAATAAATATTGGGGTATAAAGAAGAAATATAATCAAAGAGAATATTTAAAAAAAAGAGACAACTAATCATTCAAAAAAATTAATCACAAATAAAAAAATTATTGTCTAAACATAACTTATCCAATATAACATACTGGACAACAAGCTTACAGACGCCAGGCTTTGCATATTAAAATAGAAAAAGACAAATAATAATTCAAAAAAATTAATCACAAATAAAACGAAACATAGTCTAAACAGAACTCATCCAGTATAACATACTGGACAACAAGCTTACAAACGTTAGACTTCCCGTAAAATATACTGGGTTCAAATAAAATTCAAGTACTACATACTGTATCAAAGAGCATATTTAAAAGAAAAAGACAAATAATAATTCAATTCAAAAAAATTAATCACAAACAAAATAAAATTATAGTCTAAACATAACTCATCCAGTATAACATACTGGACAACAAGCTTACAGACGCCAGACTTCCCATAAAATATACTGGAATCAAACAAAACTCAAGTATTACATACTGGATCAAAGAGCATATTGAAAAAAAAGACAAAATATAATTCAAAAAAATTAATCACAAAAAAAATAAAATTATAGTCTAAACAGAACTCATCTAGTATAACATTCTGGAGAACAAACTTACACACAGCAGACGTCCCATAAAATATATTGGAATCAAATAAAACTCAACTATATTATAATAATCCAGTATAACATACTGAAAGACAAACATTCACAGGACAGGTTTCCAGTATAATATACTGGACAAATTTATTACTAAACTCGGTAAACAAAAAATGTAATAAAAAACCACACAGTATAAAATAATGGGAAACAAGCCTTCAGAAGACAAATTTTCCGTATAAATTACTACACAAAATTTAAATATGAAGTCCACCACATTGTTCTGGATTTCAAGTTTTAACAAAGAACTGGAGAAATCTATAATGTAGTTGAAGAAAAAAAAATACTACTTGAAAATCAACCCTAATATACAGAGACTACAAAAATATTTGAAAAATTTATCAAAATAAATTACACAACGACTACAACATTACAACATAAAACTAATAATAGAGTGATCAAATTATCAGAAATAAGACGAACTAATGAAGAGAGAAAAAATCGTAAAAGTTAAAATACCACAAATATTTAAATGCTAACAGTACGGAAATCAAACTTAGACCTAACGAAACAACAATAACAATAAAAATTCAAACACGTTATTGTAAAAACAACACTCACTCAAATAATTTTGAAGAAAATTAGATCTAACCTAGACAATATTCGAAGAAAAGTGCTCTCACGAAAGCGAAGTCCGTACACTACTGTAAAAACAAAGAGAAGGGCGAAAAAATATGAAAAGTAACTAAACAGTATGTTAAAACGTTCAAGGGCAATTATGTCATTTACTAAGATATTTTAAGTTAAAATGGCTTGAAATCGATTACATTATCGATGGTGGCTATTTTTGGATAGCTAATCGTAAAAATGGCTACGCCATGCCATTTTAATAGAAACGATGCCAGATAACTACTTTGAAGGGCTACTGTCACGACCGCAAATACCGGTCGTGATGGCGCCTATCACATTACTAAGCCACCCAACTAAACAATTAACCACAACCCTTTTCCTTTTATATTAAGCTGTTTCTACGCAGGTTTAAATACCATACTTTTCATAATAAGTGTTTAAAACAACAGATAAATAAGCGAAAGTCAATAAAACAAGAACTACACTGTGACGACCCGACCCATCGTCACTTGAGTTACCGCTCCGTTTTCCCCGTTATATGCTTATTCATGCTTCAATATATGTACTTGGTGAATTTGAGTCAATTCGGATCGAGTTGGGTAGGAAATGGGACAACTAGTCTCTTTAATGAAAGAATAGTTTGGAAAAGTCAACCGGACGTTGACTTGTGAGTTAGAGGGATCATAATCGAATTCCGATGGCTCGGTTAGCTTCGGGGGATGATTTGTGACTTACGCGTGCGATCGGATTTGAATTTGGAGGTCCAGTGTAGAAATAGACTTGAATTGGCGAAGGTTGAATTTTGGCAAATTTCGGTTGTTAGGTGAAATTTTGATCCGAGGGTCGGAATGAAATTCTGAGAATTGCAGTAGCTTCGTTAGGTGATTTTGGTTATGTCCGCAAATTTTCAGGTCATTCGGATGTCGTTTGGTTGGGTTTTTGATTGAATGAGAATTTTGAAAGTTTTAGTTTAACTTAGGCTTGAATCCGTCGTGATTTGATGATTTTTGAGTTGATGGACGTGTTTTGATGATTGAAACAAGTTCGTATGATGTTTTGGAGTAGGTTGTTATTTTTGGTTGAGGTCCCGGGGGCCTCGGGGTAATTTCGAGTGGTTAAACGGACCATTTTTGGTTATGGAACACAGCAGATTTTCTGCTGGAGTGTTGCAGGTACGTTAGTCATCGCGTTCGCGTGAGGAGTATCGCGAACGCGTAGAGGAAAATTAGAGCCCTGGAATTTTTGCCTTCACGTTCGCGAAGTGGAGGCCGGGTTCACGAAGCTTTGGCATTTTGGCCATCGCGTTCGCATGAAGGGCGACGCGTTCGCGTAGGCCTGGAAGCCTGGCCATCGCGTTCGCGGGAGGGAAAGTCGCGTTCGCGTAGAAAGGCCTGGGAGCCCAGTTCATTTAGGCATCATGTTCGCGATGCATGTATCGCGTTCGCGCAGAGCATTTGGGATTTTCAGTAATTTGGTCTTCGCGTTCGCGTGAGAGGGGTCGCGAACGCGATGAAGTATTTTCAGGCCTGGACATAATGTTTTAAGGACATTTCCTCAGCGCCCCAACTCATTTCTTCCTCCATTTTTGAGCACCTTGGGAGCATTTTGACGGGAAATAAGAAGGTTTCGACTGGAAATTGATTGAAGGTAAGTTTTATGAGTTAAATACATAATTTTATTGAAGAATCATCCTTGAAATTCATGAAAACATAGCAAAATTGTAAGAAATTAGGGCTTGGAGCAAAAACTCTAAATTTGGGATTTGAGGGGCCATTTGTGGTCCGATTTGGAAGTTCTTGGTATGTACGGACTCCTGGCGAGATGAGGATTCCAGAAATGTGAATTTCGAATTTTTTCGGGACGTGGGCTCGGGGCTCGGGTTTTGCCAATTTCGTGTCTTTGAGTATTCTTCGAGTCCTTTCGATTGGGTTATGTTCTATTAGCACATTATAACGTATTTCTTATGGTTTTGGGCAGATTCGACGCGCGAAGAGGTTAATTCAAGAGGAAAAGGCATAGCAGACTAATTCCGTATCCGGTTTGAGGTGAGTAATGATTTTAAATGATGCCCTGAGGGTTTGAAAACCCCGAATTGCACAACATACTGCTATGTTGAAACGGGACACGCGTTGTATGACTAGCGCGGGGTCAATTACTATTGGGGATTGTGACTTGATCATTCCCAGACAATGTTTTACCGCGTATTTGATAAAGATTTACTGTTTTTCACCATGATTTGGGCTTATTGCCATATTTGGATCTTGTGACAATTACCTGAAATCTTTTGTGAATTTACATCACTATTTTCCTCACGAATTGAAATATTATTTGAAACAAGTCTAATTGAATTATGCTATTTCATGAACTCAACTACATTTATACTCAACTCGAGATTTAATGATATTTGAAATGTCGTTGAGCTGAGCACTATTGTTTTACTGATGCCCAAGAGGCTTATGAATATTTTCTGGACTGATTGAGGCCGAAGGCCATCTGTGAGGATATGCTGAGTGATGTGAGGAGGCTTTCAGGCCTCGAGTGTGAAGGCTTTCAGGCCTATTGATATTGCGCTTGGGTTGTAGGAGCCCCTCCAGAGTCTGTACACACCCCTAGTGAGCGCAGGGTACCCAGGTGAGTTGGGAGTGGGCCCGAGAGGCCGTTGTTTGTGTCTGGTGAGTTGGGAGTGAGCCCGAGGGGCTGATGTTGTGTGCTAGTGAGTTGGGAGTGAGCCCGTGTGGCTGTTACTATACTGAGAGTTTGATATTGAGCTCGAGGGGCAAACTTTTGATTATTCCTTAATTGTTGAAATTGTTGTTTTCACTATTTTTAAAGAGAATTATCTGATATCTTATGGCTTTTACTGAATAATTGATTTTAATGCTTGAGATAGCGTTATATTGTGCCTTTATGAGATTGCATGCCTTCAGTCGTTATTTATTTTTATTACCACTGGGTCGGAGTACTCACATTACTCCCTGCACCATGTGTGAAGATACAGGCAGAGCTAAGTTCGCTCCTGAGCACTGATTCTTTCCAGACCAGGCGGTGACTAGGAGTAACGAGGTAGCTGTTGACGTCCGCAGCCCCGTTTCTCCCTTATCTTTTGTTATTTATGATAATTCCAGACTTGTAAAATATTGGTAAACTTGGTAGTAGCTCATGACTTGTGACACCCCGATTTCGGGCTGAGTCGGGATGGTTTTCATTATTCTACCATGTTTACTTCGTACTTGTAATCATATTATCCGTGAATTAGACTTATTCCTACTAAGTAATTATGAGAAAGATGTGTTGTTTGTTGTTGGCTAGCCTCGTCCCCACGAGAGGCGCCATCACGACCAGGTTGGGATTTTGGGTCGTGACATACACATCCGAGCAAATCTAGTGTCACGAATCTAGAGCCTCTAATACAAGTCTGAATACTTACTACATTAATAGTCTAGGAAGTGCAGAAAATATAACAAGATAGTGGGGAGAAATAGGACTGCGGACACCATGCAGCTACCTGAAAATCTCCGTCAACATAGTGGATCAACTAAACAGCCCTCACTCGGCTGCTCGGGCACCTGGATTTGCACACAAGGTGCAAGGAGTAACGTGAGTATGCCAACTCAGTAAGTAAATAAAGTAAATAAGTACTAAAAGCAGTGACGAGCAGTTCAAAAGCATATAACAGAGAAATCACAGGATAACAGATCAACTTTACAGTTTAAAACTAGTTTCATCAAAGAATCATCTTTTCCAGTTTAAAACATTTGAAATTAGATACTTAACAATATTTTCAACAGAGGCTTATTTAAAAGCATAGTGAAATTAGTGAAAACATCATAACTGGGCCCCTCGAGCAAGGAATCATTCAAAATATGGCCTCTCGGGCAGCCTCTCAGTCACTCGTGACTCAACCCTCGGCACCCTGTCTCACAATATCTCATAATAATAGAAATCATAATAACTGCTGCGGCGTGCAGCCCGATCCATATAAGTATAGTCGACTACACTCACTGGGGGTGTGCAGACTTCGGAGGGGTGTCGATGCCACCTTTTTCTTGCGAAATCGGGTTTATGACATTTGGGCTGACAACTCATTTCCCTTTGGGAATTGGGTTTGCAATTGAAGAGTCGCCACCTAATGATTAAGTGCATTAGGACACTAAGATGAAATTTGACTTAGAAAAACCAGAGATAGGGTAAGGGCTTGAAATTATCTCGAGGGGAAGGTGTTAGGCACCCCTCAAGATCTACTAGTGTGGTTCCCGGCCATGCTATAATTGTGACTTTAAGTGAAAATGAAAGTTAACAAGCAAGAATTGCAAATACGAGATAGTTTTCACATAATGGTTGCAAGCAACTGCAGTAAGAGAAGTTAAAGAAGCTGAAGTTTAGGAAGAAAGCAGTTTTTAAAAGTTCTGAAAATAACCAAGTAAAAGGGAGGGATTTTTACATAATTGATGCAAGTAATTGGAGTAAAAGAGGTTGAAGAAGCTGAAAATTGAACAGTTTTTCAAAATTCTGAAAAATAAACAAGTAAAGGGAAAGGGTTCTAGGTTTATAAATAATATGGATCACCCCGTACAATAGCCGGTAACTGTTTATACACGTGGTGTTATCGCGTGGTCATTATATCCATATCTACCCTTCCCCACCCCGTAAAGGTATTAAACGCGGAATGGTCTCATTTTCCTATTGCATGCTACTACCCACCCCAATCCTATCAGTCCTAGAGGTATTTTTGGGACTACTAGTCCTAAAGGGAAGGGAAATTTGGCTTTTGTGGTTTAAGAATAAAAGTCTAAGGCTACAGTCAAAACACATATGTAGCAGATATAGGGAAAAACATACAACAAATAGAAAGGCCCAAACAGACCTCCTAAAGAAATAAAGAGAAACATATAGTTTAGCATGCCTTGCACGTACTAGATATGGTCTTAATTAAACTTAAAGGAACCGGGAGGCAGACTGATTTATTACATGTTTTAGATGAGAACCATGAATCAGACCTGCCTATTGGTTGGAATTTAACAAAGTCTGATTCCTATTAACTAATTTACCTTATGGCTTGCCTAAGTGTCAAATGAAAAACTATAGGCATGATATCTATTTGTTTTAGAAAAGAAGAAATTGTCATTTACAGGAATATAAATTCTGTAGTCGTTATTGTTACTACTGATTTTAGACTTATAAGCGAATGGACGATTTTGATTTCGGTAGTTGCTCCTATAGGCATGCTTTTTAGGTGCTAAATGATTTAAAACGTTTATAGTCAAAATAAAAGTACAGAAGTCCTATAGGCATGTGTTTAGAATGCTGTTTGTTATTTAAACCTATAAATACGTTTGCCTAGTGATAGATGTATATGCAGAATTCAGGAAATCCTAGAGCCATGTTATCTATGTGGTATGCAGAAATATGGAAACCTACAGACATGGTTTCTATATGTAATGCATGAAGCTATAGACATGGTTTCTATATAAGAATGTAGAATCTATATACATGATTTCTATATGAAATGCAAACTCTATAAACATGTTTTCTAGATAATACAAAAGTGCAGAAACTTTATAAGTATGGTTTCTATATGAAAATGTCGTACTTATGAACATGGTTGCTATATGAAATATGTAACCTAGGAACATGATTTCTATATGAAACATGCAGAACTGAAAACATGACATGATTGCTAAAACGTATTAAATTCCTATGAACATGATAGCTACCCTTTTCATGCATGATGTACCCTCCCTTTTTCACTAAAAACCCCAATAGTTATTACAAGATTATTACAACCCAGAATTGAATAAGAGAAAGAAGTAAAATTACATCAGAAAAATGAAAAATTTCCAACAAAGGAGAGCCTGACTCAGTCTTCTGTCTAAGGTATGAAGTAAACCAACTCCAAGGATCAAATTCCCAAAGCCTTTCTCATTTTTTGGGTGTGTCAAAGTTGCCAAGAGCCTCATGAACTCCGGGCAGTGCTTACACCCAAATTCATTACAGAATTGAATTATAGTGCAGTGTGGAAGGGTCAACCCTTAAATGTCCAAGTTCATAGGGAACTCAAGGTTCCAAAGCAAGACTCATAAGAGGGGGCAGAACTTAGAAACTAGGAGAGAGTGTGAGTGAAAAAGAGGGGATTCTAGGGAAAGCCAAGACAGGCTGGTGGTCATACCCAACAATTGGAAGTGCTGGCACACCCCAACCAGCCTATTAGCCACATTGTTTGGGATTTAGGATCCCTTAAAGGATCAAGTCCAGACATGAGCAACAAAGCCATGTTCTGAACTTAAACTCAAAATACATAGAGGGGAATAGGGGTACAGGGATTCACAGTAGGAACATGTTCAAAGAAATTGGCATTGCTAATTAACATTAAACATAGGTAGTAATGCAGACAGGGGGGGTAGGAATTCACAGAAGAAACATATGCAAATGACTTAGCCTGCCAATTAACATTAAACATAGGTAGTCAAACAGATAGGGATGCAGAAACTGTAAAGTAAACACATTGGGATGAAGCTAAAAACCAAACTAGAACATACCAGTTTCAGGGATGCAAGAAAAGAAAGCAGTGGTCTTGTAAAGCCAAAGTGCAAGCAAGAAATCAGAACACTGTGATTTTAGAAGAGAACTATGAGCAGTGTAATAGTATTGGATTGAGAATGTGTGATTGAAAGTTGGTCATATTAACCGCGTCTGATGTGTTAAAGAAGATCATGTATTTATAATATAGAAAGCAAGCAGAAATAGGTAAGAGAATAATTTGAAAAACTAATTACAAAAGGTTTCTCTTTGATTAAGGGATTCTGATTTCAAACGGGTAAAATAATTAAGGCAAGAAGTTGATCAAACACTTTTCCAAAGCAGTACAAGAATGGTAAATACATATAGATTTATTTAAGGAAAAGGTTTGATAGCACACGATTTGCAAAATAAGGAAAGGCAATCAATCAACATCCAGTGAAATCAGCAATTGAAGATTTCATGTGAATGAACCAAGTCATGAAGATGGGAAAAATCTCGACTTAAGGAAAATTAGTACTAATCAATTAAACTTAAAAGAGGATTCTGTATCAATCAAAAGTTGAAAACCTTTTTGGAAAAAAGGATTCATCACACATATAAAAACATACAGCCACATTTAAGCACGAAAAACTATGTGCTAATCAGTAGAAGAATTTAAAAGTTTAGGGTCGTAAACATAGAGATTCAAACTTAGTTCATAGACTCAGAATGAGTCTAAAAGAGTCGATGGTTCCACAATGGAACCCTAGTCCAAACATAAGGAAAACCCCCCAAATTTTAGGGTTTCCATTTCAAATTAGATACAAAGACGAGGAGACAAATAACAAACAGATACAATAGCGAGTTTGAAACAACAAAGTGAAGAAACTAATTTGGCACATGGGGGGGGGGGTAGAAAGAACATGTTTAAGAAAACCTAGGATTTAAACAAGTCTAGAAGAGAGAAGAGGTGGTATAACACTTAAGAAAATAGTAGACGAAACATGTCTAAAGAGAACTCAAACAAAGTCCAGTAAAAGGCAGGCAAGTAACTTAAGAAATCAGTAGGAGACACATACAGTAAGAGAACAAAAAATTACCAAAAAAGTATATCCACAAGACATATAGGAAAAACACAGTAGGACGAACACGCAAGCATGGTGTAGAAACATAATAGAAAGACGAAGCATAGAAGAACAAAACATAAGAAAACAACAAAATGCATGCGTGACAAATATAACAACAACAACAACAACAACCCAGTATAATCCCACTAGTGGGGTCTGGGGAGGGTAGTGTGTACGCAGACCTTACCCCTACCAAAGGTAGAGAGGCTGTTTCCAAATAGACCCTCGGCATCCTTCCCTCCAAGAACTCCCCACCTTTGTTCTTGGGGTGACTCGAACTCACAACCTCTCGGTTGGAAGTGGGGGTTGCTGTGACAAATATACATAAAGAAAAAGGAAAAGAACAGATTTTTTTTTTGAGTTTTTAGAAATCCTAAGTCGAAGAGAAGTAATTTTTGAAAGAAAAATTGGGGAAAACCTTTTAAAACTCAAGTAGAGCCCAGATATAGAACCAATCTAGGAAAACAAATAGAGAAAACCTCAGATAGCTAGGGTTTCAGTGGAACCCTAGAGCGAGAAAGACTTGGAATAGGTCTGATCTAATTCGAATGAGTCAGAACCACGCTCGAAATATTGTGGGTACGCCGGAACAAAGTCGGAGAAGCCATAGAACCTTGAATCGGAGAACATATGAACAGACACCATCGAGGTCAGACCTTGATACTTCAAACACCCAGCGTTTAAGAGTAGACATAGATGGGTATAGGCCATTTATGGCCTGAGAGGCCATAGATTCCGATGAGTTGGAGGTTGAAAATGGTAGAAGACGATTAGGGTTTCAAGAACATTCGAGAGAGTTTGAGAGACGAAGGGTATTCAGAGGTAGCATCTCTTAGTGGAATGGGTTAGGGTTAGGAGTGTGGGTGAATTGAAATGGTAAGAAATGATTGTGGCCATTGATCAAGATGATCAACGGCTTGGATCAAAAGGAATGGTCAGGCGGGTTAGATTAGTTGAGTCAGGGGCGGGTTAAATTAAAATTGGGCTGGTCCATGTGGGATTTGAAATTGGGTCAACTAGGGGAAGTCAACGTGGCTATAATCGAAATAAAAATGGGCCAGATTTTAAATAGCCAGTTTTCCCTTTCTATTTTATAAAATAGTAAAAAATAATTTTGAAAGCAAATTAAAAGTACAGAATCAATTAAAAAAGTACATAATCAATTAAAAATATATAAATATTAATTTAAAAATATTGGAACCAATTTCATAATTATAAAATGTTATTAATTCTCAAAATAAGCTAAAATTGTAATTATATGCAATTTGACTTTTAAAATATAAAATAAATTTGTAAAAAATGTATAAAAATTACTATAGCGATATTTTGGTATAAATATGAGAATAAAATAAATTATTCACCAAGATGATTAATTTGGGAATAATTATTAGTTTTTATACTGCTAAAATGGACAATAAACTGCTTTAAAAATCTTTTAAAATTTGGGAAAAAATACTAAAATACTTGGACTTATTTATATATACATATATATAGTATTTGAAAGTAGTTTTCATATAAAGATAGACGGAAAAAAATTGGGTATCAACAACTGCCCCTCTTTACCCGGGAAGGATGAAAGAGTTGTCGGGTAAAGATATGATGGCTAATTTTTACCGAACGGAATGGTTTGAAGCGATTGACCATGCTATGGTTCCTGATATGCCTACATATACCTCATCTTATTGGAATCAAGCCGTATGTAGTTCAAGATCCATCTGCGGAATATGCCGATGGAGATCTTTCAAGAACGGACGTGATATTCAAGTTTGGGATGGATGGTTAGGGTCTAATAGGGCTGCGGGAACCAGAGCAGGATCACTTTTAGCAAGATGACCGTTGCTTGCTAGTTTAGCTACAAATAAACAATATGCGCATATATTGTACATAAATTTAAACGTGATGCAATTTTCCGTCGGACCATGAATGCTGTCTTTGGACGGTTAGGATGACGTTCTTGGACCATGATGTCCTGGGCTATGAAGCATAAAGGATTCGCAGGCCATGATATGATGCTCTCGGACTCTGAGAATGATTCCTCTGAGCGATGATGCCTTTGAATAATGATATGCAAAAGATAAAAGGGGTCCTCTGGCCATGGCATGGCGTTCTGGGGCTATGCGAATGGTGCCTCAGAACAATGACGCCCTTGGACAATTCAGCGGTCTTTCAGCCCATGAAATGCAATAGGTAGCGATCTTCCAGCCCATGAAACGTAAATAAAGTGGCGACATTTCAGCCGATGCAAGACATAAGTAAAGGTGGCGCTATTTCAGCCATGCAAAACGTAAAATAAAGGTGGCGATATTTCAGACATGCAAGATTTAAAAGAAGGTGGCACTATTTTAGCCATGCAAAATGTAAGTAAAAATGGCGATCTTTCAGCCATGCAGGATGGAGATAGAGCTTAGTTTCGGAAGGCAAAATAGTAGCCATATGCGATGCAGGAAATGTAGATGGAGACAGAGCTTAGTCTCAGAAGGCAGGATAGTAGCCTTATGCAATGCAAGAAATGCAGATGGAGGTAGAGCATAACCTCGGAAGGCGGGATAGTAGTCTTATGAAATGTAAGAAATATGGATGGAGGTAGAGCTTAACCTCGGAAGGAAGGATAGTAGCCTTATGCAATGGAAGAAATGCAGATAGAGGTAGAGCTTAACTTCGGTGGGCAGGATAGTAGTCTTATGCAATGTAAGAAATGAAGATGGAGGTAGAGCTTAACCTCAGAAGGCAGGATAGAAGCCTTATGCAATGCAAAAAGTGCAGATGGAGGTAGAGCTTAACTTGAGAGGGTAGGATAGTAGTCTTATGCAATGCAAGAAATGCATATGGAGGTAAACTTAACCTCGGAAGGCAGGATAGCAGACTTATGCAATGCAAGAAATGCAGATGGAAGTAGAGCTTAATGTGATGACCTGAACCGTCGCCTCATGTGTTACCGCTCCGTTTTCCCCATTTATTGCTTCTTTATGTTTCATTACCGGCATTTGGTGAGTTAGAGTTGAATTGGTTTGGTTTTGTTAGAAAATGAGACACTTAGTCTCTTTAAGGAAAGCTTGTATTGGAAAAGTCAACCAGATGTTGACTATTGAGTTAGAGGGCTCGGATGTGATTTTTGGTGATTTAGTTAGCTTCGGGGGATGATTTGTGACTTAGGAGTGTGATCGGAACTTATTTTTGGAGGTCCGGTGTAGAATTAGGCTTGAATTGGCGAAGTTAGTATTTTGGCAAATTTCGGTGGGTAGGTGAGATTTTGATCTGAGGGTCGGAATGGAATTCCGAGAGTTGCAGTAGCTTCGTTAGGTGATTTTGGATGTGTGTGCAAAATTTTAGATGATTCGGAAGTGATTTGGTTGGGTTTTTGATCGAATGTGAGTTTCAGAAGAATTTAAAGAACTAAGGCTTGAAATTGATGAGAAATGAGGATTTTTGTGTTGTTGTATGTGTTTTTAAGATTGGAACAAGTTTGAATAGGGTATTGGACCATGTCTGTGCTTTTGGTTGAGGTCCCCGGGGCCTCGGGGTGAGTTCGGGTGGTTAAACGGAGAATTTTTGGAGTTATTGCATGTTTCATATTGCTGGTATCTGGTGTTTTCGGATCTGCGGCTATGGGACTGCAGGTGCGGTCTCGCAGAAGCGAAAATTAGGCCCTTGTCAGGTACCGCAAAAATGGAAGTTAGGACCGCATAGGCGGTCCCGCTGATGCAAAATGGGGACCGTAGAAGCGGTAAGTGTCCTTAAGTGAAAGTCCATAGAAGCGGACGTGGACCACATATGCAGAAGTCGTAGAAGCGGCAATCGATGCGCAGAAGCGGCAATCGATGCGCAGAAGCGGAATGCCTGGCAGATTAAGTGAAATAGTATTCTTCGCGAATTTTTGAAAGAACAACATTTTGGACTTCGAACTTTGAGAACTTTGAGGCGCCTCAAAAAAGAGGGTTTCGAGGGCTTTAATCAGGTATGGATTCTTGGACTTAGAATACAATTTTATGGTATAAAAACATAGATTTAGACTGAATAATTAAGGAATAAAAGGTCAAAAATGGTGGTTTAGGGCTTGAACTTAAGAGAGTTTAAAATTGGGATTTGAGGGGTCAAATGGACTCCGATTTTGGTAAATTTGATATGTATAGACTCGTGGCGAGACGAGGAATCCGGTGATGTAAATTTTATAATTTTTCGAGAAGTGGGCCCGGGGCTCGGGTTTTGCCAACTTCATGATTCTCGATGTTTTTCAAGTCTTTTCGATTGGGTTATATTCCCTTAGCCTATTGTAATGTATTCCGTGTGGTTTTGATTAAATTTGATGCACGAGGAGGTCAATTCGAGAGGAAAAGGCATAGCGAGCTAGACTTTGGGCTGGCTTGAGGTGAGCAATAGATTTAATGACCTGAGGGTTTGAAACCCTGGAATATCGCATCGTAACGCTATATTGAGGCGAGACACGCACTCCACGACGAGTGCAGGGTCGTTTGTGATTGGGGATTTTGACTTAGTTCGTCCCGAGTGGTATTCATACTGTACTTTCGACTAAGACTTGTTTGATAATTATCCTACTTGGATTTCATTGACACATTTGGGTTTTGTGCCGATTATTTGGATCCTTCAGGGATTACCATCACTGTTTTCACATTTATTTGACATATTAATGGATTTCAGTCCTAAGTGCAAATACTGTTTTGAAATACTCAGTCCTTTTCTAAGATTTGAAAACAAAAATAATATTTTATTGGCATTCTGAGCTGAGAACTGTTATTTGACATTGCCCGTATGGCTCGTGTGAATTTTTGGACTGAACATGGATCGGGCTGCGCGCCGCAACTGTATTATATGGATATTGGTGCCACGAGATGGCTGATTATTTGCGCTTGGGCTGTAGGAGCTCCTCCGGAGTCTGTACACACCCCCAGTGAGCGCCGTCGACGTTAAACGGATCGGGCTGCACACCGCAGCGGGTACCGGAATGTACCATTCTATGTGTTGCATTGCATTCATGCATCCTTATTTATCTGTTTATCTGTCATTGATCTTTCTGTACTGTTATTGCATTAACCTGTTGTTTCACTGTTCAATGTCTGGGCTGCCAGTTATAGTTTACCTTGCATTATTTTTATGATTTCTTATCTTTAGCCAATAGTTATGTTTATTACTCACTAGGTCGGAGTACTCACATTAATCCCTGCACGTTGCGTGCAAATCCAAGTGCATCACACGTTGATTGAGGACTATCTAGCAGGACACCAGAATCAGAGAGCATTGAGGTAGTTGCATGGTGTTCGCAACCTTGATCTCTCCTTCCTATCTCTACTCTTCATTTTCGCATTTTCTTAGACAGACTTGTATTAGGAGATATTCTATATTAGAGGCTCATGTTCGTGACACCGGGTCAAAGTTGGGTATTTTATTGTAGTATTTTGTTAAACTCTCAGTTATTTCACCGTTATTTCCAGGATTTTTATAAAACAGTTTAGTATCTATTGTCTGTGTTTGCAACCAATGATATGTTTAAGTCGGGAATGTTGTTGAAAGGTCGGGCATGCCCAACAGTGTGTTGGGCGCCATCACGACTAGGGATTGGGTCGTGACACTTAACCTCAGAGGGCAGGATAGTAGTCTTATGCAATGCAAGAAATGCAGATGGAGGTAGAGCCTAACCTCGTAGAGCATGATAGTAGCCTTATGCAATGCAAGAAATGCAGATGGAGGTAGAGCTTAACCTCAGAGGGCAGGATAGTAGCCTTATGCAATGCAAGAAATGCAGATGGAGGTAGAGCTTATCCTCGGAAGGCAGGATAGTAGCCTTATGCAATGGAAGAAATGCAGATGGACACAGAGCTTAGTCTCGGAAGGCAGAATAGTAGCCTTATGGAATGCAAGAAATGCAGATGGAGACATAGCTTAGTCTCGGAGGGCAGGATAGTAGTCTTATGCAATGCAAGAAATGCAGATGGAGGTAGAGCTTAACCTCGGAGGGCAGGATAGCCGTCTTATGCAATGCAAGAAATGTAGATGGAGGTATAGCTTAACCTCGGAAGATAGGATAGTAGCCTTATGCAATGCAAGAAATGTATATGGAGTTAGAGCTTAACCTCGGAGGGCAGGATAACAGTCTTATGCAATGCAAGAAATGCAGATGGAGGTAGAGATTAACCTCGGAGGGCAGGATAGTAGTCTTATGTAATGCAAGAAATGCAGATGGAGGTAGAGCTTAACCTCAGAAGGTAGGATAGTAGCCTTATTGTGATGACCCGACCCGTCATCTCGTGAGTTACTGCCCCGTTCTTTCCATTTTCTGCTTCCTTATGTTTCATTATCGGTATTGGGTGCGTTAGAATTTAATTGGAGTGATTTTTATTAAGAAATGAGACACTTAGGCCTCATTTGTTTGCACTTAATGAGGGTCTGAATCTGAATGGTCCAGACGTAAGCCCATTAAGTGCATTTGTTTTTTTGTTTTTTTCGCATCTGAATACGTCTGAATTGGTCTGGATCGGTCAGACCTTATACCTAGTCTTAATAGCGTCCAGACCCTTTAAAACACACTTTTATATTTTCCAAAACTTCACGCTTCTTTTTTTCACGCCTCTTTTTCCTTCTCTCTCTCCAACTATCAGTCGGCTACCCAAATCCTTTCCCCCTGAAGACTTTGAACTGGTAAGATTTCAAAACTTTCACAAGTATTTCATCTATTAATTTTTCATATTCATTATATTTTTGGTGACGGCTTGTTTTTAGAAAGAATTATGTGAAATTTTGTTCTCCAGATTTGATTCATTAAAGTGCAAAGGAACTTCATAAATATCTATATATTGTGAATTAGATGATGTATTAGAATTGCAAGATAGGCTCTCTTTGATGAACGATATTTTAATTGTTGAAAATATAGGATTTCATATGTGTTATTAGCTATGATGGTCGCATCTCTGTTTTACCATAAATTTGAAGGAAAAAATCTTTGCTTATTGGACCTCAGATTACATACTTTATTTGGGATGATTTTTGAACTCTCTAATTATGAACACATGTGTTTAGTGTTTGTGCTTTTGCCTTTCTGGTTTCATATTGTAGTAATTTGCATATA
>MU680533.1:0-64029 GCA_026770625.1 Nicotiana glauca | reverse complement strand
TCATAAGTAAACGTTGTGGATAGTTGTAAACTCCATGGATGATTGGCAGTTCTTGGTAGGAAGTCTGTTATACTTGTCTTTTATAATGATATATCAATATTCTTTTTGGTTTGATCGTAATTGTGGTTTTGGACGAACAATACGATACCTGAACAATAAAGAATTGAGCGTAATTGGTATACTTTCTTAGCGATTGTTTCAGATTCATGGAACTGTCAAATAATTTAGGCATATCAGCTGCTTATATTCTGTGGAAGTTCTTAACTTTTGTGACATGCTAGACTGTTCTGTGAATGTACTAGTGAATGTTTTCCTTGATAAGTTGTGCTCCTCTTGTGTGCGTGGTGCAGTCTTAAATGTTAGTCAATTTGAAATGATCATTAGAGTTTTATATTTCAGATATGGAATCTAGTGAAATTCAGAGAGCGAGTTGGAGAAATATGGATGTAGTAAAAACTTTTTTAGAAACTTGTATTCAAGAAGTATCCTTAAACGAGATACTTGGAAGTAGTTTGAAGCCGGATTCATAGAACAAGGTTAAGCTAGCTTTGGATACTTCTCATGGTTTTAATGTTACCCAAAAGCAGATGAAAAATCATTATGATTATCTAAGAGAAAAGTATCAAGCTTGGTTGTCAATAACTAAAAAAACTGGTAATATTTATGATCCAGCAACCAATACCATTCTAATGTCTAGCAGTGAGTGGGATGAGTACATAAAGGTTAGTTCATTATTTAGTAATTTATTCTTTTTTTCCTTAGAAAAATGGTTTGACGTGTATACTAAGAGTGTGATCTTATATATTTGGATATAGGCTCATCCAAAAGCTAAGACACTGAAGACTTCACCTCTACCCTTTTCGGATCTTTGTAAAGCACTTTTTGAGGGTGCTACTGCAACTGGCGTTCATGGTTGGAGTCCAAGTTGTACAAATCCCCGGCCTGGAGTCTCAAATTTATCTACTAATATAAATAAAAATACACTTGATGATGGTGAAGATCTACTTGGTGACAAAAATGATGGAACTTCTATCAATTCTCCAGTTCTAGTAGAAAGGAAAAATATAGGAAAGAAAAGAAAAACTACATCGTCTCAATCGGAAATTGATGATAAGATGAGTATTGCTTTGGAGCTATTGATTAAAAAAAAATAGCGCACCTAACGTTGAGGAATGCATGATGAAATTAGAGGGACTTGGATGGGAAGAACCATTATATAGTGCAGCTGTTAGTATACTTTGTGAAGGTGATAGCTATAGGCAAGCATGGATACAAATGACAGAGATCGACAAGTTGGAGAGTTGGGTCAAAGCTATGGGGAAAAAAATGGGAATGCTTTAATTTCTCTAATTAGCTGGAATAAATATTAGATGTTGATTTTATGGAACCTTTTCTTTATTTGTTTTCCAACTAGTATTATTATGGAACTTTGTGATACTATTTTATACTTATTGAACATGTTTTGTTCGTGAATTACACTTTTGGTGTCTTGTTACGCTTGGTGAATACGGAATAAATTTTTATAATCATTTTATTTTGCTTATGTTGTTTTTTATGTTTGTAAAATATATACCATATTATGTTTACTATTGTTTATTGTATTTTTCCTTGTTAAACAGATTGGACATGGATATCGACGATCAAATATTATTGTTGATGTGCTTATACTGGCATAGAAACAATTATAGACTGGAGTATAATCAAAGAAATAAAGATTTAACATCATCTTTATCTAGTCAAACGTATACATTAGAATTGTTGTCGGGCACTAGTCGACAATGTATAGAATTAATGCGTATGTCACGTGATGCATATGTTCGGCTGTGTCAGCATTTTAGGCACAATGGATGGCTTACAGATAGTAAACATATTTCTGTCGAAGAGAAGATAGCTATTTTCTTAACTATTATAGGACATAACGAGCGTTTTGTGGTTATTAAGAGAAGATTTCAACATTCATCGCAAACAGTTTACAAGTACTTCCACGAGGTTCTTGATGCAATGATGAAGTTTGCAAATGAGATGATAACACCAGCTATAGTGGATACGAATCTGAATATTCCTTGTGCAAATAACAGGTTACGAAGAATTTTTAAGGTATTTTTTGTCATATTATTTTTGTAGAATTTTACAAAAAATAATTTGTTCTCTTACTTTTAACTTAACTTTATTTATTGGCAGGGAGCAATAGGTGCACTAGATGGGACATTAGTACATGTTGTTATTCCAGCTAATCAACAGATTGTTTACAGAGGAAGAGGAAAGGGAAAATGTTATCAAAATATTTTGGCAATATGCGACTTTAATATGGTCTTCACTTATGTTTATGCTGGATGGGAAGGGGTAGCACATGATGCACGTATTCTAACAGAAATTTTATCTAATCCAGAAAACGGCTTTCCATTTCCCCCATCTAGTAAGTGATTTAAACAATTGAATGATACTTTATCTTTTTTAATATGATCACTTAACTCTTTTGTTTAATGTCAGATAAATACTATTTATGTGATGCGGCATATCCTAACACTCGGGGATTTCTGGCACCATATCGTAATATTCGGTATTGGTTAGGAGATTACCATCGTAGGCGTGCTGTAACTAAGGAAGAAAAGTTTAATCATGCTCATGCACAACTTCGAAATGTCATCGAGCGTGCTTATGGAGTACTGAAAGCAAGATTCCCGATATTGGACAAGATGCCTCCATATCCTATTGATATTCAAAGAGATGTTGTTATTGCATGTTTTGCAGTTCATAATTTTATCAGAAAGATTCATCAATGATGATTTGTTTAATCAGTTTGATTTGCCTCAAGTAATATTTGACGAAGAACAACAACAAGAAGCAGTATTGGATGAAACTAATGGACCTAGCTGGACAGTTGAAGATTCTCAAATAATGAATGACATGCGCGAGCAACTTGCACTCAAACTAATACAAAGAAGAGGAAATACTTGAGAGTTTTGTGTTTTAGTTACTTGAAATTATCTTTTGGTGTTTGAATGTTAAAACTAATTAGTTTTTCAAATACTCTAATATTTGGGAATTTAAGTAAGAACTAGTTTTGAGTTTATTATTAATCTTTTGGATAAGTTTAATCACGTTTTCTGAATTTTATATTTGTTATGTTTAAAATAGAAAAATTATACACATTCAGATGTTGAAAAACAAACAGTCTTAATCATTCAGTGTTCAGATCTATATACTATATCTTAACATTCAGACGTGCATTCAGATTCAGACGTATTAATCTTAATAAAAACAAATGAGGCCTTAGTCTCTTTTAAGAAGGCTTAAGTTGAAAAAGTCAACCGAATATTGACTTGTGAGTTAGAGGGCTCGGAATTGAATTGCGATGATTCGATTAGCTCCGGGTGATGATTTAAGGCTTAGGAGTACAATCAGAAGTAATTTTGGAGGTCCGGTGAAGAAGTTAGCCTATTTTGGCGAAGTTAGTATTTTGGCGAGTTCCGGTTGATAGGTGATATTTTGATCCGTGAGTCGGAATGGAATTCCGAGAGTTTCAGTAGCTTCGTTAGATAATTTTGGACTTGTGCGCAAAATTTCAGTTGATTCGGAGGTGTTTAGGTCGGGTTTTTTTATTGAATGCAAGTTTTGAAAGTTTTAGTTTAACTTAAGCTTTATTTGATAAAATTTGGTGATTTTTGATGTTAATGATAGTGTTTTGATGGTTCGAGAAAGTTTTAATAAGGTAATAGAACTTATCTNTCACTTAACTCTTTTGTTTAATGTCAGATAAATACTATTTATGTGATGCGGCATATCCTAACACTCGGGGATTTCTAGCACCGTATCGTAATATTCGGTATTGGTTAGGAGATTACCATCGTAGGCGTGCTGTAACTAAGGACTAAAAGTTTAATCATGCTCATGCACAACTTTGAAATGTTATCCA
Source organism: Nicotiana glauca (assembly GCA_026770625.1). Classification (NCBI taxonomy): domain Eukaryota; kingdom Viridiplantae; phylum Streptophyta; class Magnoliopsida; order Solanales; family Solanaceae; genus Nicotiana; species Nicotiana glauca. The sequence continues at coordinate 60,113 of MU680533.1, read as the reverse complement.
GCATGCTTATGGAGTACTGAAAGCAAGATTCCCGATATTGGACAAGATGCCTCCATATCCTATTGATATTTAAAGAGATGTTGTTATTGCATGTTTTGCAGTTCATAATTTTATCAGAAAGGAGCGCATCAATGATGATTTGTTTAATCAGTTTGATTTGCCTCAAGTAATATTTGACGAAGAACAACAACAAGAAGCAGTATTGGATGAAACTAATGGACCTAGCTAGACAGTTGAAGATTCTCAAATAATGAATGACATGCGCGAGCAACTTGCACTAAAACTTNTGAGGTCCCGGGGGCCTCGGGTGAGTTTCGGGGTGGTTTCAGACCATTTCTAGGCCATTTTTAACTGCTGGTTTCTCTCTGTATCAGTGTTCTATGCGATCGCAGACAATGGGTCGCGATCGAGGTGAGTAAAATGTGAGAAACAAGCTAATGAATCGCGATCGTGTACAATGCTTCGCGATCGCGAAGAAGGAAATTTCTGTTGCATTGATCCTACTTCGGAAGCTCATATATTTTTATCTACAATGAATTTTGAGGTAATTAAAAAACGAAAGTTTTAGCTCTTTGTGTCTAGTTTCCATAAAGCTAAATAAATAGTAATTTGGACATATGTAGAAAAAGTTAAAGACGTATCACTGAAGGCTGTCCGGAGGAGCTGGAATTGTTCATCGCGATCACGAAGGGTTGACCGTGATCGCGAAGAGTAAATTTTGGGCTGGATTTTTGGTCTATGTGATCGCAATGGTAGTGATGCGATCGCATATAAGGTGATACAGTGATCCGGGCAGAATGTTAAAAACATTCCAGTCGCGAACCCAACTCATTTTCCACCATTTTTGAACGAGCTTGGGAGCTTTAGTCGAGATTTTCGAAGGGGTTTTGACGGGAAGTGATTGGAGGTAAGTCCTATGAACTAAATACATGATTTTATTATGAAATCATCCTTGAAATTCATGAAAATATAGCCAAATTATAAGAAATTAGGGCTTGGTTTTGAAAATAAAATTTTGGGATTTGAAAGGCCGTTTGAGCTCCGACTTTGGTAAATTTTATATGTACGGACTCGTGGAGAGACGAGGAATCCGTTGATGTGAGAGAAATGGTCCCGGGACTCGGGTTTTTGCTAATTTCGTAATTTTGATATTTTTAGAGTCTTTTCGATTGGGTTATGTTCCCTTAGGCTATTGTAATGTATTCGCTGTGGATTTGGATAGATTCAACGTACGTGGAGGCTGATTTGAGGAGCAAAGACGTCGCGGGCTAGAGATTTCGCCGGTTAGAGGTGAGTAATTTGTGTAGATGATGACCTGAGGGTTTCAAACCCCGGTATATCACACTGTGATGCTATATTGAGGCGAGACACGCACCCCATGGTAGGTGCGGGGGTCGTTTGTTGTTGGGGATTTGTGACTTGGTCCATCCCGAGTGATAATTATAATATATTGGCGAATGATCCGCACATTTCATTGATGATATTACTAGGCTTGATGCCATGTTTGGGGCCTTATGCCGACTTGTAAAATCCTTCGAGGATTGATATTGCTACATAGCATGATATTGCATATCATTTAATTTCAGTCCAAGGTTTTAAATGTTGTTTTGCAAACTCAACCATAATTCTAAGCGTTGAAAACTTAAATGACATTTTAAATGTATTTCGGGCTGGAAACTTCTATTTTGTAAATGCCCAAGGGGCTTACTATATTATTTTCTGGACTGATTATAAAGTGACTTGAAACAGTGGTAACAATGACACTGTATGTTATACTTGAAACAGTGGTAACAATGACACTGTATGTTATACTTGAAACAGTGGTAACAATGACACTGTAATATATACTTGGAACAGTGGTAACAATGGCACTATGTGATATAAATTGGTCAGGTAACAATGGCTGACCGGTCACGTAACAATGACTGACCAAGATATTGTGCTTGGGCTGTAGGAGCCCCTCCGGAGTCTGTACACACCCAGTGAGCGCCATCGATGATAAATAAATAAGGATGGCTCGGGCTGCACGCCGCAGTGGGTACTGGAATGTACCATCATATGCATTGCATTGCATTCATGCATATATATATATATATTTTACCTGATATACCTGATGTGGTTTTGTTGATAATTTTAGCTTTACAATGTGGCATTTCATGGATTTATATATTCAGACATTATATATGCTTATTACTCACTGAGTTGGTAGTACTCACTTTACTCCCTGCACCTCGTGTGCAGATGCAGGTATTTGTTACCCGGTAACGGGTTTGAGCTGATTGAAGATTTGCTACCATAGCTGAGCCAGGTGACCGCCAGCGTCCGCGGCACCGGATTTTTCTACCTTTTTGACTTTTAAATTGCATATTGTACACTACTGATCTTGTAAATGTATTTAGACTCCTTTAGATGCTCATGACTTGTGACACCCCTGTCGGGTTGTATTGGGATGAAATTAATAGTTTTAATGCCAATAAGTTGTATTTTCTATTCATTTATGTTTAATAGCTGTTAAAGAGAGGATTTGGGGTTGTTGGCTGGCCTTATCTTCATGAGAGGCGCCATCACGACCGGGTATGGAATTTGGGTCGTGACACTTATGCAATGCAAGAAATGCAGATGAAGATAGTGCTTAGTCTCGGAAGGTAGAATAGTAGCCTTATGCAATGCAAGAAATGTAGATGGAGACGGAGCTTAGTCTCAGAAGGTAGAATAATAGCCTTATGCAATGCAGGAAATGCAGATATAGGTAAAGATTAACCTCGGAAGGCAGGATAGTAGCCTTATGCAATGTAGGAAATGCAGATGGAGGTAGAGCTTAACCTCTGAAGGTAGGATAGTAGCCTTATGAAAGAGATAAAAAGCGAATCGTAATAAAGATTATTAGTTGATAGCTGGTAGCTGATTGTGATATTGTATGCGGATAGAAAATACGAACAGGTGTGGAGGTTCAGTATGATTGCATAATATATTTGGTGATTTTGTGACTTGGGTGCCTGCATCTAAAGAAAAATCGTGAGTTTTGTAAAAGCGAAAGGTTAGTTCGTGTCCCCGCTGACTTTGCTTGACCTGCTCGGCTCTGATCTGATGACACAGTATGTATCATAGGAGTAGTGTTGCTGAACAAAGCGATTTCGATAGTAAATATGCACGAGTTTGTTAAAGGATATGAAGTAAGTATATAAGAAACAATTTTTTAGATAAACCGACGACTGTGACGTGGTTCAAGATATTGCAACATATTTTGTTTTGGAATTTTGAGGGTCCTCCTCAAAATGCTGCCCCACTTTACTGGGCTGCTGCTTCTGACAGTTGCTTGTGATGATCAGCTGAAGTTACTTCAGAATTTTAAAGGTCCTCCTCAAAATTATGCCCCAGTTTGCAATTGTGGGGGAAATGAAAATTTTATTGAATTATGACCGGACCCATAAGGCTGCCTACGTATCCCCTCTTAAACATGAATCAGGTCAGACATAGTTCAAATTACATAAGAAAATCATAAATGGTTACACATAGTATCGTTTGATCGCATCTGAATTGATTGGTTTTGGCCAAACTTCCCCATCCATTTCTGCAAGTATGAGGCTCCTCCTGTCAAAACCCGATGAACCATGTATTGACCTTGCCAATTGGGAGAGAATTTCCCTTTGGCTTCATCTTGATGTGGGAAAATTTTCTTTAACACCAGCTGCCCTGGTGTGAACCGTCTTTGTTTGACTCTCTTGTTGAAGGCTCGGGACATTCTGTTCTGGTAAAGCTGACCATGGCAAAGTGCATTCATTCTATTCCCATCTATAAGAGCCAACTGCTCGTAACGACTCTTCACCCATTCTGCATCGTCGAGTTCCGTTTCTTGTATGATCCTTAGCGAGGGAATCTCTACCTCGGCGGGAATGACCACTTCTGTACCGTAAACCAGCATGTAGGGAGTTGCCCAGTTGATGTGCGAACTGTTGTGCGGTACCCCAATAAAGCAAATGATAACTTCTCATGCCATTGTTTATGCTTTTCTACCATCTTCCTCAGCATCTTATTGATGTTCTTATTGGCGGCTTCCATAGCTCCATTCATCTGAGGCCTGTAAGCTGTGGAATTCTTGTGTTTGATATTAAAGATTTCACACATAGCTTTCATCAAATCACTATTGAGGTTGGAGCCATTGTCAGTAATGATTGATTCTGGAATCCCGAATCGACAAACGATATGGTTACGGATGAAGTCTGCCACGACTGTCTTAGTCACTGCTCTGTAAGATGTTGCTTCAACCTATTTTGTAAAATAATTAATTGCTACTAGGATAAACATGTGCCCGTTTGATGCGGCATGTTGGATTGGTCCGATAACATCCATTCCCCATGCGGCAAACAGCTATGGCGAGCTTGTTGTGTTAAGCTCATTTGGAGGCACCTTTATCATGTCGACATGTATTTGACAGCGGGGGCATTTGCGGACATACTGGATGCAGTCCATCTCCATAGTCATCCAAAAATAACCTTCCTGTAGTATCTTCTTGGCTAAGACAAAACTGTTCATATGTGGACCACAGGTCCCGGCATGAATTTTCTCTAGCAGTTTAGATGCTTCCTTCGCGTCGACACACCTTAGTAATCCCAAATCTCGAGCCCTCCTATACAGGATTCCTCTGATGTGAAAGAAATTATTCGACAATCTTCAAAGCATGCACTTCTGAGTAGTATTTGCAAGCTCTGGGTATTCTCCTATTGCCAAATATTCCTTGATGTCATGAAACCAAGCCTTTTCGTCTGCTTCTTCTTCGACGTGAGCACAGTAAGCTGGCTGATTGTAGATCTTCACGGGAATAGGATCAATGAAATTCTTATCTCAATGTTGTATCATAGAGGCCAGGGTAGCCAATGCATCGGCGAACTCATTCTGGACCCTGGGGACATGTTGGAATTATGTCTTTGTGAATCTCTTTCTCAAATCATGTACATGATGCAGGTATGGGAGTATCTTGGAGTTCTTGGTTTCCCATTCTTCTCGGACCTGATGTATAAGCAAGTTTGAATCTCCAATCACTAGCAACTCTTGGATGTTCATGTCAATGGCCATCTTGATCCCTAAGATGCAGGGTTCGTACTCGGCCATATTGTTAGTGCAGGGGAACTTGAGCTGAGCGGATACCGGATAATGCTGACTGATTTCTGGCTTTAGGACTGCTCCAATGCCAACTCCTTTGAAATTTGCTGCACCATCGAAAAACATCCTCCAACCATCATAGGATTTTGCAATGTCTTCTCCTACAAATAATATTCAGGGGTTCGTATTTTCCGTTCACAGGATTTTTCGCAAGGTGATCTGCTAGTGCTTGTCCCTTGATTGACTTCTGAGTCACGTAGAAAATGTCAAATTCACTCAATAGTATTTGCCACTTGGCTAGCTCGCCAGTGGGCATGGGCTTCTGGAAGATGTACTTCAAAGGATCCATCCTTGATATGAGATACGTAGTATAAGCACAGAAATAGTGCCTCAACTTCTGAGCTACCCAAGTCAGAGCAGAACAGGTGTGTTCCAACAGAGAATACTGGGCCTCGTATGGGGTGAACTTCTTACTGATATAATAGATGGTCTGCTCCTTCCTCCATGTTTCATCATGTTGCCCTAGAACACATCCGGATACTCCATCCAATACCGCATGGTAGAGTATTAGGGGTCTACCTCGCTCAGGCGGGACCAAAACTGGCGGTGTTGACAAGTACTCCTTGATTCTGTCAAAGGCCTTTTGGCAGTCATCGGTCCATTTGGTAGCGGCGTCCTTATTTAGCATCTGAAAGATTGGCTCACAGATGACAGTAGATTGTGCTATGAACCGACTGATGTATTTAAGTCTCCCCAAGAAACTCATTACTTCTTTCTTGTTCTTTGGTGGTGGAAAATCTTGAATAGCTTTGAACTTTGATGGATCCAATTCTATCCCTTGGCGACTCACAATGAACCCAAGCAATTTTCCAGCTGGAACCCCGAATGCACATTTTGCGGGGTTCAATTTCAGGTTGTACCTTCTTGGACTTAATGATGACGTCGTCTACATACACTTCGATCTCGTTGTGTATCATGTCATAGAAAATAGTAGTCATGGCCCTCATATAGGTGGCCCCTGCATTCTTTAACCCAAACGGCATCATCTTGTAGCAATACATCCCACACGATGTAATGAAAGCTGTTTTTTCAGCATCCTCTTCATCCATCCATATCTGATGGTACCCAGCAAAACAATCAACAAATGATTGCAGCTCATGCTTGGCGCAGTTGTCAATCAAGATGTGTATATTCGACAAGGGGAAGTCGTCTTTTGGACTGGCCCATTTGAGATCCCGATAGTCGACACAGACTCTGACCTTCCCATCCTTCTTTGGTACTGGCACAATGTTGGCTAACCATGTCGGATACTCTATTACCCTGAGAACCTTAGCTTTGACCTTCTTAGTGACCTCTTCCTTGATTTTCAAACTCATATCTGGCTTGAAATTCTGAGCTTCTGCTTTACTAGCAGACAGGTCGGATCAGTCGGCAATTTGTGAGCCACAATAGATGTACTCAGACCAGTAATGTCGTCGTACGACCAGGCAAATATGTCCTCATACTCTCTTAGAAACTCTGTATATTCTTCCTTCTCTGATGGTGACAAATGACCGTTGATTCGTGTTTCTTTGATGTTTTCTGCATCTCCCAGGTTGATGATTTCGGTCTCGTCCAGGTTGGACTTAGGTCTATTCTCAAAATTCTCAACTTCTTTAACAATTTCTTCCGGTATATCATCTTCCTCTGAATCTATGTCTGTTTGTTGCGTTGTCTTATTGCATGTCACAGTCATCGGTTCATCAAGATAAGTAATAGTAATACTGTATAAGTAAAGTAAACCGAATTACTTTTGATAAATTCCAAATATGTTTTGAACATCGGAGCTCTTTCATGAAAAAAACAAAAATGCGAAAGGAAAGTAAACTAGTAAAAATAAAATAGTGCATGGTGCTTGTTCAGCCTTGCTACCCCGAGGCACACCGGGCTCTGGTGGTTCTGACGGTCCAGTTGTTGAGGCATGCTCCTCTGCTTACAGCCTGTATGGAAGGGCCTTCCTCCCCCTCCTCCTCAAAAATAACACAGTAATCCATGTCATCATCTTCTAAGAACAAGTTCCTCATTGCTGCTAGTGCTTCCTCTTCTTCTGACCCGTAGATAACCTCGGCCGGCTGGAAAGTCTGTTCCAAATGCGGTATTGGTTGTTCCAATGGATAGTAAGAACTACGCCAGGGTGGCGACCATTCATTGAATTCTTTCTAGGTATACTCATATCCCAATCCGAAGGTGGTGCCGTGTTTCTTGAGCTTAATGGGCTTAGCGATTCCTTGGAGATTCTTGCCAAGTCCCTTGCCAGGTTCATACCCACTCCAGTTTAATATGCTTTCAATTTTGTTGTCCCACCACTTATCCTTATCGATGGTGTTGACTCGTTCGATGTGGTGATAAATTTCCCCGTTTATCCTTCTTCTTCCTCCAATTACTGGGATGGTCTGGCGACTATATATGGGATTGCTACCGTGTCCATGAATGATCACCTCCTGGTCATTCCACTCAAACTTCACTGCCTGATGTAGTGTTGATGCCATGGCCCCGGCGGCATGAATCCATGGTCGTCCCAACAATAGATTGTAAGACGACGACACGTATATCACTTGAAAATCAACATCAAACCAAGTAGGCCCCATTTGCAAACACAAGCTAATTTCCCCAATAGTAGACCTTTGAGACCCGTCGAAAGCCTTAACGTTGATGGGCCCCGTCTTTGATTTCATGCAGCCCTTTTCCCAATGTCCTGAGTGTCACCAGCGGACAGATGTTGAGACTGGACCCCCCACCGTCCAGAATTCTGATGATAAAATACTTTTCGCACTGCACAGTGATGTGTAATGCCTTGTTGTGACTCAATCCTTCCGGTGGCAGCTCATCTTCATGAAAAGTGATCTTGTGACTTTTCAATACCTGACCTACCATGTTTGCCATCTCTCCGTGGGTGATGTTGCTTGGTACATCAGAACTCTGTAGCAAAACAAGGATAGAAATCTGCGCCAGTGTCTGTAGACATGTAATTTTTTACCCTCCCCAAGATTTTATATATTTTAGCGTGTAAATATTTATTTTAGGCCTAATATAGTTTTGACTCTTTTTGTTATTTTATCACAAAAATAAAATTTCAAAAAAAATATTTTCCTTTATTTTCCAAAAAAAAAGATAAGGAAAATATCCAAAATTTTTACTTAGTTTAGTATGAATTTTAAGTTATAAGTATTTAATAAATATCGAGTAGTATTTGAATTTCTCTAATAGTATTATTTTAGTTTTCTTTTTAATATTTCTTACTTTAGATAAATAGTATTTTTGTAACTAGTTTTATTTTATCATAAATAGAAAATAAAACAAAACAAAAAGAAAAGAAAAAAAAGAAAGAAAAACGTAAAAAGTTTTTTGAAAAAATGGTAATAAAGCAAAACGGAAGAAGCAAAAGCAAAACCAAGACCAAGAAAGAAAATTAAAATGGTCCCCACCTTATCTCTTTGATAACAAGGACCCCATTTCAGAAAAATATTCCTTTAGGGACCACGAGGTTGCTTTCTATCTTGTTTTTCTTTCTATATATACCACATACACACAAAATACGGAGGTTTGAAGGGAGAGAGAGGAAAACGCCAAAAAAGCTAAAAGATCCCCCTCCTTGTCGTCGTCTCCTTCATCAGACACCTTCCCCCGTCGATCATCTTCTTCATGCCCGACTGGTTTTTAGCTCCGAAAATTCCAGCCGTTACACCCGTCAAGACCTCTTCATCTTCCTCAAGTTAACAAAAACCTAGAAACCTAATTTCAGCTTCATCTCCCTTCACCCATCGCTGTTTCTGCTTTTATCGCCCATAACAGCTCGCTGGAAACGAGCTACACCAACCCACGCCCACCATCCTCCATAGCTGCCTAGCTCCATCACCATCACAAACAAGAAGCTAACACCACACACTGATAGATAGAGGAGAACAGACGAAAATATGGTGAGGGAGGAAATAAGAATATCTGGAAAAAGCAGAGAGCTGAAACAAACACAGCAAAAATAGCTGCAAAAACTAGTCCCAAAAACAGCCTCAAAATCGTCCAAAACGACACCACAAGTGCAAGTCAAGTCGACGAGCTGTCCGTGTGCAATTCCGAGAGGTTCTTGTTCCTTCGAATTCGGTTCCGTCGAGGCCGTAGCTGTAGTTCGCGGCCAAGTTTGAGTTCGTTGGTCGAGCTCCAGTCCGACGGCCGATTCGAAACCCATTTGGGGATTTAAGGCTCGAATGAAGCTCAAGAACAGTGTGTTGTCTTAGGAGGTTAGTTTTCTGTCTTTCTTTTACTATTTTAGTTGAGTGCTACATTATGCTTGCTTCTGTTGAAGTCATTTAATAGATTCACTTTGGTTAAAGATTTTGAATTTACATTGAGTGATTAGTAAGCTCTATTTATATTCATTCTTTGCTATTTACATTTCTTTTAGTTTGACATGTGACTTTAAGATGATTTAATCTATTTAATAAATCTCATGCTCATGTTTTGAACCTTTGTTAAACTTAATTACCGAAGATGACTGACTACATCAAGTTGTCAAAGTCTTGTGATCTCAATTAATGTAATCAGTCATCTGATAGCTAGAACTTAGGCCATTTGGCTCAAAGTGTAAAATGCAGTAAGTTTTGTTTATGCAATTGGTGTGGGCCGTGGAGTGTGACGTGATTTTTTTTTTTTTTAGAAAATTGGCATTCTGTAAGGAGGTGGTAATAATATCAATTGGATTAGTTGTTATGTTATTAATGGATTGTTAAAGTATTCTTACTTAAAACTATGCACAGGTCAGTGCAATCTGTTGTAGGATAATAAATTAGAAATGCTTATTTGAGATTAATGAAATACAAACTACTGCTATAAGCATAGAAGGACAAGTCGAGAGTATTCAAAATAATTTGAGGTGTGTCATACCAAATAAAATCTCAAAATGCATGGCCCTCACTTAATTAATTTTAATCCTTAGAATTCGAGGCGTGCAATTTAGCAAATTTCCATGCCCCATCACAAAGTTAACAACGCATAGTTGCTTTAGGTGCGTTATTTTAATAATATTACCTTCCTAAATTCGGGTGCGCATTTCATGTGACCCAAATCCAAATCTTAATAACGTTGAATAAAATGTGTTTCGAATTGCGGGTGCATTTCATGTGACGCGGTCCAAAGACATGTTTTAGACGACGTTAAAGCTTCTTTAAAATAGATAAAAGTGGTTATAAAGTTAAAATCGAACCATAGGCTAAAGCATGTATTAAAATCAAATAATGGGCCAATTATAATAGTTTAAGCGACCGTGCTAAAACCACTGAATCTGGGGGTGCCTAACACCTTCCCTCGGGTTAACAGAATTCCTTATTGAGAATTTCTGGTTCGCAGACTTCAAAAGGAAAGTCAAAATTTCCTCGATTTGGGATTTAAAATAAATCGGTGACTTGGGACACCAAATAAACTATCCCAAGTGGTGACTCTGATAAATAAATAATCCGATTTCGAATAATGTCACTTAAATTTGAAAAACTCCCTTATATACTATCCTTCAGGGTGGTGTGTAAAAAATAAGGTGTGACAACTCTTGTGATGACCCGACCCGTAGTCTCATGAGTTACTACTCTTTTTCCCCCATTTTATGCTTCTTCATGTTTCATTATCAATATTCGGTGTGTTATAGTTGATTCAGATTGGTTTTGGTTGAAACGAGGCACTTAGTCTCTTTAAGGAAGGTTTGTTTTGGAAAAAGTCAACCGAATGTTGACTATTGGGTCAGAGGGCTCGGATGTGATTTTCGGTTATTTGGTTAGCTTCGGGGGATGATTTGTGACTTAGGAATGCGATCAGAACTGATTTCGGAGGTCCGGTGTAGAACTAGGCTTGAATTGGCGAAGTTAGTATTTTGGCGGATTCCGGTTGATAGGTGAGATTTTGATCCGAGGGTCGAAATGGAATTCCGAGAGTTGCAGTAGCTTCGTTAGGTGATTTTGGATGTGTGTGCAAAATTTCAGGTTATTCGAAGGTGATTTGGTTGGGTTTTTGATCGAATGCGTGTTTCGGAAGTTTTTAAAGAACTTAGGCTTGAAACCGATGAGAATTGATGATTTTAGTGTTGTTTGATGTGTTTTGATGATTGGAACGAGTTTAAATGATGTTTTAGGATATGTTGGTGCATTTGGTTGAGGTCCCGGGGGCCTCGGGGTGATTTAGAATGGTTAAAGAAAGTTTTTCTAAGGCTTGGGTTGTGCAGAAAATTGCAGATCAGTGTTGCAGACATTTGTTCTATGCGATCGCATGAGTAGGGCTGCGATCGCATAGAAGGATTTTGGGGGCATGGTCATTTGTGCTATGTAATCGCGTGGCAGTGGTGCGATCGCACAGAGGAAAATTTGGAGCTTGGATTTTTGTTTAATGTGATCGTAGTGATATATATGCGATCGCACAGTTGAAGTTGTCTGGTCAATGCGATCGCGGGGTCCCTTATGCGATCACATAGGATTAAATCAGAGGTTAATATTTTTGTGCTATGCGATCGTAATGGCTTGTATGCGATCGCATAGAAGGAAATTATAGCTGGGCAGAAGGGTTTTTAAAATATTTCATCCGCGAGCTTAAGTCATTTTTCCACCATTGTTGAGTATTTTGAGAGCTCTTTGGGAAAAATTGAAGAGGTATTCAAGGAGGATATATGGAGGTAAGTTCCTTGGCCTAAATACACGAGATTATGATAGATTTAACATGGAAATTAGTTGAAAATTCATCAAAAGAGGGTAAAGCTAGGGCTTGAGGATTAGTAATTTAAAAATGGAATTTGAAGGGCCAAATGGACTCCGATTTTGGTAAATTTGATATGTATGGACTCGTGGCGAGACGAGAAATCTGGTGATGTAATTTTTTAAATTTTTTGAGAAGTGGGCTCGGGTTTTGCTAGTTTCGTGATTTTTGCTATTTTTCGATTGTTTTCGATTGGGTATTGTTTCCTTAGCATATTGTGATATATTCGCTCTGATTTTGGTTAGATTCGATGCGCGTGGAGGCCGATTTGAGTGACAAAGGCATCGCGAGCTAGAGATTTCACTGGTTCGAGGTGAGTAATGACTATAACTGATAGTCTGAGGGTTTAAAACCCCGAATTTTCACATTATAGTGCTGTATTGAGGTGACTTGCACGCCGGATAGCGAACGTGGGGTAGAGCACTGTTGAGGATTATGACTTGGTCCGTCCCAATTGATGAAATTACTACGTATTTGACTGAAACTACTTGTTATCATCATAATTTGTGATGATTACCATGTTTGGGCTTCGTGCCAACTATGTGAATACTTCAGGGATTGATATCACTGTTTTTGCATTACCTTGCATATTATTTGATCTCGGTCCATGGTTTTAATACAGTTTTGCAAACACAACCATCTTTCTAATATTTGAAAACTTAAATGATATTTCTAAATGGTATTTTTGGCTGTGAATTACTGTTTTAAAAATGCCCGAGGGGCTTATAGTGACTTCTAGATATATGAATGGATCAGGTTGCACGCCGCAGCGGTATTATATTAATATTGAGGCCGAGGGCATGGTTGGTGCCACGTGATGGTTTGATTAATTGCGCTTGGGCTGTAGGAGCCCCTCCGGAGTCTATACACACTCCTAGTGAGCGTCGTCGACGTTAAATAAATGGATGGCTCGGGCTGCACGTCGTAGTGGGTACCGGAGTGTACCGTCATATGCATTGCATTGCACTCATGCATTTGTTCCTATTTCTATTATCTGTCATGACATTCCAGCACTCGCATTGCATTGGCATCCATGCTACTCCTTGTACTGTTTACCTGATACCCTGGTGTTATTTGTTAATGGAGTGATGTGCCCGAGGGGCTGACTTATGTCCTGGCTTTCACTATCTGTTTCACATTCATTTGCTTAACTGTTGGAAAAAGATATGTTCAAAAGATGTTTAATAACTGAGTCCAGATATTTCCAAAGATTTCACGGTTTCACTGTTTTCTCAAAGGGTTACACTGTACTATATAGCATGATGACTTGCTTTATGTAGTTTCTTGCTGCTCAGTTATGATTTACCTTTATTACTCACTGAGTTGGAGTACTCACTTTACTCCCTGCACCTCGCGTGCAGATGCAGTTATTGGTTTACCCGGTAGCGCGTTTGAGCTGGTTGAGGATTTTGCTATTGTAGCCGAGCAAGGTGACCGCCAACGTTTGCAGCACCATATTTCTTCTTTTGATTCTAAATTTTTAATCCATGTATTACAGGCCTTGTAGTTGACTTAAAAATCCTGCTAGATGCTCGTGACTTGTGACACCCCGGTCGGGCTGTATCGGGATGGTTCCCTACTTTATTATTTTTCTTCCGCACATATGATAATTTTATTAATGTTTAGAATTATTTATGCTAAGTAAGTATTAAAGAGGTATTGATGTCTATTGGCTGGCCTTGTCTTCACGAGAGGCGCCATCACGACCGGGTTTGGGAATTGGGTCGTGACAAGTTGGTATCAGAGCCTAGGTTACTAGGTCTCACGAGTCATGAGCAGGTTTAGCAGAGTCTCGCTGATCGGTACAAAGACGTCTGTATTTATCCTCGAGATGCTGCAGAACCTTTAGGAAAACTTCACTTTCTTGGAATTCTTATCGTGCGTACTTGATTCAGCTTGAGATGTGACCCTTGAAATTCATTCCACACGTCTGTGTGCGCACGTGAGCGCTGAGTATTATATGTGCCTCGATGGCTTATGATTTCCCGATCAAGGGGCGAGATGTGATCTTCGTGAGTATGTTGGGCCAGTCTGGAGGACTTGAGGCCGGATCTTTACCTATGACTTGAGCACCGAGGTGCTGATTGTCTGAGCAAGTGTTTGAACTTTTATGTTCGATATTGTCTTTATTTACCGGAATGGCAGTCGGATATCCATGTGATGAGTATGTTAGTACTGCCGGATGTATCTATATGACTTGGTAGTGACGAAGAAGTCTGCTGGATAATAGATGAGTTGTTAAGTGTTCGTTTCCTATTGTGATTTGATGTGTATCCCCGAGTTATGGGCGCATGCAGAATATTGTTGTGTCTCCTAGTTAGGGAGTGAAGTGCATTACGTGTGGCCGTATGAGTACAGACCCAGGAAGACTAAATGACTGCGTAATGTGTATGACGGTAGAAGGTATGCTAAAAAAATTATTTGAGGCAAAGCAGATGGGTTATCTCCTGCGGAGTGTTCTTAAGTGGCATGATCCTTATGTGTATGTTAGAAGATCTCGTGTGTAATTGAAGGGTACGTGTTGAAATTCGAAAATTCGGGTCGCTTAAGAGAGTGGACTCAACTGATGTAGAGATGGATGCGAGATGTGTAGAGGATTACAATACTATATGATCTGTGTTTTCACAAACTTGTAAATGATTTGAGTTTAATATCACTATGCTATTGTGGCATCATTAGAGTAAAATTGTTATGAGTTGTGAGTGTGTCTTGATATATGGCTTCGAGCCAAGTTGGGGAGTTTGCCACTGATTAGCTAATTGTACGGTCATGTGCTGTGTTGGCTTCAGTTGGAGCGTGCGGGTGAGCCAGCTATGGCTAGAGTAAAAGAAAAATTTTGACAGAGGTTATATTATGTTCCATAGGGTATGAGAATCACGGGATGTCTAGAGTTATTGTTGGTAAAGAACGCTCGGTGCATAGAGCAGGAAGTTGCTTGGTTTTATTGGGATGAGGACCTCATTTTGTGGTATCGGAGTGCCAATAAGGCACGAGTGGTTCTATTCGTTAGGTCAAGTAATTTGCAGTTTGAATAAGAGTGAATGACTTTCGAGAATGATTCTAATGTGTTCAAGATTTTACATGTAACGATCATTTTTTTTAAGGTTGTGTATGTGGTTAGAGACTGTGTTTTCATTGGAAAATGTCAAGACTTGTGGTATTTTTATGTTAATTATGGGATTCTATGCATCAGTATCAGGAAAATAAAGGTAACGGATTTGGATTCGCAGGAAGTTCTTCATAGTAGATTATTTTGGGAATGTGGTGTTTCTGGGAATATTTGAGAGAGTATTCAGTGGCTTATAGGTCTTAGACAGTGTGGTCTTGTGCTTGGGTCTCGTGTAGTAAGCCTGAGTTGAGGAACTGTGGTGCTACAACAAGAGGGAATATCAAGTTGATGATGAATCAGGAGGAAAATTAGATAGATGGAATATCTCGATAGTAGGACAAATCGGTATGGTAAGGATATGATTAATTCTTCGTATGTGTTCGAGGTAATGAGCCCTAACAGGTATTGTGCAGCAAAGCCCTTAAGCTGTGACAACTTGCTAAGCTTGGTTTGGGTAGAAGGATTTAGTCCTGGCAGTTTAGCTTGTGCACATAGAATTGGGGGAGAGAGTCCTTGTTGGGTTTTACCGTGGTTTGGAGATGAATCTATTTTTTTATGTGTATGCGAAGCATGGAATGTGTGATGATTCTTCTTCTAGATGGGATTAACGGAAGGTCTTGGCTAGATGAGTTAAAGTTCAGTTCTGAAAAGAAGTTCATAAAATTCTTAGGCAACGGGTAGCCTCAGGTAATCAAGGAAATGGTACTACTAATTGGAAGTGATTTGATGAGAGTATATGTCTCGGAAGAACGGTAATGTGATTAGACTGATGATACTTCGGTAGTATTGCGACACTTTCTTGCTTGATCGACTGCTGATATCTGAGTTTTTTTGATGGCACAGGGAAATTTTAGAATATCTTTTGTAGAATGATTGGGTACTCGAGGTGTAATATGTATTCATACTGTAGAAGTTGGGATCAGGTACAGTGATTCGTCTACTATATGGAGTTGGAGACTGGGAGTTCTCAGGTACAGACTGTGTAGCGGTTGTGGATCGTGCGTATTGGTACCGTTAGCGGCTATTGGGATTCGGAGGCCCGCGTGGATCTTTCTTTGCTTGGTATATTAGATTTTTGGATATGATATTGGGGTGTAGACTGGTTGTCTCAGTGTTGGGTTATTCTAGACTATTGTGCTATGGGCTATGTCGGAAAATGCCACAGGTTGCGTGGCGAGGTACATCGGATTATGTTCTAGCAGAGTGGTTTGTATTCCAATGACAGCGGACGGCTGGGAAGGATTGCTTTTCTTAATTGGGACTTCGTGGCGGATGTCAGTGCAGAGGTTTCTAAGATTGGGTAATTTCAGCTATGTTGTGCTATCAGACCTATATGAGATAGGGTGATGTGGACCCCCGGGTATATGCTTGGTAAGGGCATTCAGCTATTGGTTGGCTTCTAGAACAACTCTGGGTACGCTCGAGGATGATCGTTTGTTTAAGTTGGGGAGGATGTGACGACCCGACCCGTCGTCTCATGAGTTACCGCTCCGTTTCCCCCATTTTATGCTTCTTCATGTTTCATTATCAGTATTTGGTGTGTTATAGTTGATTCAGATTGGTTTTGGTAGAAACGAGGCACTTAGTCTCCATAAGGAAGACTTGTTTTGGAAAAAGTCAACCAAATATTGACTATTGAGTCAGAGGGCTCGGATAGGATTTCTGGTAAATCGATTAGCTTCGGGGGATGATTTGTGACTTAGGAGTGCGATCAGAACTGATTTTGGAGGTCCGGTGTAGAATTAGACTTGAATTGGCGAAGTTAGTATTTTGACGGATTCCGGTTGATAGGTGAGATTTTGATCTGAGGGTCAGAATGGCATTCTGAGAGTTGAAATAGCTTCGTTAGGTGATTTTGGATCTGTGTGCAAAATTTTAGGTTATTCTGAGGTAATTTGGTTGGGTTTTTGATCGAATGCGTATTTCGGAAGTTTTTAAAGAACTTAGGCTTGAATCCGATGAGAATTGATGATTTTAGTGTTGTTTGATGTGTTTTGATGATTGGAACGAGTTTGAATGATGTTTTAGGATATGTTGGTGCATTTGGTTGAGGTCTCAGGGGCCTCGGGGGACTCGGGGTGATTTCGGATGGTTAACGAAAGTTTTTCCAAGGCTTGGGCTATGCAGAAAATTGCAGATCAGTGTTCCAGACATTTGTTCTATGCGATCCCATGAGTAGGTCTGCGATCGCATGGAAGGATTTTGGGGGCATGGTCATTTGTGCTATGCGATCGCGTGGAAGTGGTGCGATCGCACAGAGGAATATTTGGAGCCTAGCTTTTTGTTCAATGCGATCGCAGTGATGTATATGCGATCGCACAGTTGAAGTTGTCTGGTCAATGCGATCGCGGGGTCCCTTATGCGATCGCATAGGGTTAAATCAGAGGTTAATATTTTTGTGCTATGCGATCGCAATGTCTTGTATGCGATCGCATAGGAGGAAATTATAGCTGGGCAGAAGTGTTTTTAAAATATTTCATCCGCGAGCTTAAGTCATTTTTCCACCATTGTTGAGAATTTTGAGAGCTCTTTGGGAAAAATTGAAGAGGGATTCAAGGAGGATTTATTGGAGGTAAGTTCCTTGTCCTAAATACACGAGATTATGATAGATTTAACATGGAAATTGGTTGAAATTCATCAAAAGGTGGTAAAGCTAGGGCTTGAGAATTGGTAATTTAAAAATGGAATTTGAAGTGTCAAATGGACTCCGATTTTGGTAAATTTGATATGTATCGACTCGTGGCGAAACGAGGAATCCGGTGATGTGAATTTTGTCATTTTTCAAGAAGTGGGCCCGGGGCTCGGGTTTTGCTAGTTTCGAGATTTTTGCTATTTTTCGATTGTTTCCGATTGGGTATTGTTTCCTTAGCATATTGTGATGTATTCGCTCTGATTTTGGTTAGATTCGATGCGCGTGGAGGCCGATTTGAGGGGAAAAGGCATCACGAGCTATAGATTTCACCGGTTCGAGGTGAGTAATGACTGTAAATGATTTGAAACCCCGGATTTGCACATCATAGTGCTGTATTGAGGTGACTTGCACGCCGGATAGCGAGCGTGGGGTAGAGCACCGTTGGGGATTGTGACTTGGTCCGTCCCGATTGATGAAATTACTACGTATTTGACTGAAACTACTTGTTATCATCATAATTTGGGCTGATTGCCATGTTTGGGCTTCGTGCCAACTATGTGAATCCTTCAGGGATTGATATCACTATTTTCGCATTACCTTGTTTGGTCTCGGTCCAAGGTTTTAATACTGTTTTGCAAACTCGGCCGTCTTTATAAGATTTGAAAACTTAAATGATATTTCTAAATGGTATTTTGGGCTGTGAATTACTGTTTTAAAAATGCCCGAGGGGCTTATAGTGAATTCTGGATATATGGATGGCTTAGGCTGGGCGCCGCAGCGGTATTATATTGATATTGAGGCTGAGGGTCTAGTTGGTGCAACGAGATGGCTTGCTTAATTGCGCTTGGGCTGTAAGAGCCCCTCCGGAGTCTGTACACACCTTTTGTGAGCGCCGTCGGCGTTAAATATATGGATGGCTCGGGCTGCATGTTGTAGTGTGTACCTGATACCCCAATGTTATTTGTTAATAGAGTGTTGTGCCCGAGGGACTGACTTATGTGCTGACTTCCACTTACTATTTCGCATCCATTTGCTTAACTGTTGGAAAAACATGTTTTCAAAAGAGGTTTAAAAATTGAGTCTAGATATTTCCAAAGATTTCACGGTTTCACTGTTTTCTCAAACGGTTATACTGTACTATATAGCATGATGATTTGCTTTACGTGGTTTCTTGCTGCTCAGTTATTATTTACCTTTATTTCTCACTAAGTTGGAGTACTCACTTTACTCCCTGCACCTCGCGTGCAGATGTATGTATTGGTTTACCCGGTATCGGGTTTGAGCTGTTTGAGGATTTTGCTATTGTAGCCGAGCAAGGTGACCGCCAGCGTTCGTGGTACTAGATTTCTTCTTTTGATTCTAAATTTTTAATCCATGTATTACAGGCCTTGTAGTTGACTTAAAAATCTTTCTAGATGCTCGTGACTTGTGACACCCCGGTCGGGCTTGTTGAAACCAAATTTTTCCCTAAGTATTTCTTGTACCCAAATATTTTCAAAATAGCATATTGGTGCATATATAAGCACATCCAAGAGTTTTGACATTTTTAAAACCAATTTATTGCCTATTTTTACACAACAAAATACAATAATTATTTTCAAAATTATTATTTTGGTGAATAATTTATTTTATTTACACATTTACACCTAAATATATTTAAAGCAATTTTTGCATTTTTGTTACAAATGTTTTTGGTATTTTAAAGCTAAATTGCATATAATTGCAATTATAGGCTATCTTGTAATTTATGACATTTTACGTTTATAAAATTAATCCCAGATTTTTTTAATTAATATTTATATAATACTTATTTACCCAGTAGGTTTAATTTGTTTTTAAAATATGTACTACTAGTTTATAAAAAATCAAAGGGGGAAAATTGGCTATTTACGATTTAGCCTTTATTGCATTTCAATTATAGCCAATTTGGCACCTCATTTCAGCCCCAATTTAAAATCCAATTACCCAGCCCAATTAACATGCCTACCCGACCCAGTACATGTTCAATCGACCCAACCCATATCCCTTTTAAATCCCGACTGTTGATCATTTAGAGCAACGACCACCGTTACTTCTTACCTTTTTTAATTCACACGACCGCCTAACCCTATCTCATTTTCCCAATCTGCCGCCCTCAAACGCTCTCTTCTCTCGAGCTCTCTCAAAACCCTAACTGTCGCCTCCCATCGAAACCCTAATCCATGGCTCCCCAAACTCATCGGAGCCCTACACCGGCCTCCTATGGCTTCTATGGGCTAATCTCTAAGGTCCTATGACCAGATCTTGAAGAGGTCTCGACCAAGCTCTGCTCGATGGCTGTTCTCCGGTCATCTTCAACCTCTGTCCGGCCAGCCATGGCTATTCGAGTTCGATCTCCGACTATCTCGCTCAGATCGATGGTTTCCAAAGCCTTTATCTTCACCTGGGTTTCTTATGAAACTCTAGCTGTAACGTTCCTTCGATTTATTCTTAGATCTGCCCCAGATCTATGTGTGTTTGAACTTTCTGAGCATGTTTCTCGAGGTTTCCCCAAATATTGCTTTAAAAACTCTTTGTTCTTTAATTGTGGTGTTATGTTAAGTTATTTCGAATCTCCTCATTTGTTCTTGGCATGTTTCTGTACTTTGTTGGTTTGTTTCCCTTATCTGAATAAGCATGTTGAAAAGCCCTAATTTTGGGATTCTTGTTTGAGTCTGTTTGTTAAGGTTTCATTCGATTCATACTCTTATCATCTCTAGGTTTATTTGATGTTAAAAGCCCTAATTTTGGGGATTTACTTGGGTTCTTGATCCTATTTGTTTTGTTTACTGATTAATGATTAAAACCCTAATTTTTAGG
Source organism: Nicotiana glauca (assembly GCA_026770625.1). Taxonomy (NCBI): domain Eukaryota; kingdom Viridiplantae; phylum Streptophyta; class Magnoliopsida; order Solanales; family Solanaceae; genus Nicotiana; species Nicotiana glauca. The sequence goes on along the minus strand of MU680533.1, from coordinate 39,669 downwards.
GGATTTTTGCTTGAGCATTGAAATTGCTTGTTGTTTCACCTGTTTGTCGTCTCTGAACTCAATTGATTTGAAACCCTAGTCTCTTTGGGAGGCTATTCGAAGTCCTGTGAGTTTTGTTTGTGCATGTTTGTATGTTTGAAATCATTTAGCTTGATTCCTTGTTTCAACATATATTTTTTCTCTATATGTTCTACGCTTATGATTCTTACTTGACTCTCTGCATGTTTTCGACTCCTTCAATTACGCACTGAAGCCTAACTAACACGCTTTGAGTGTCTTCTCTATGCTATTGCTGTATGATGTTTCTTTTGCCATGACTTAGCCTCGCGTGTCTTCTATTTGTGCATGCATTATATACTGAGTACCTCCTGTCATTTATTTAACTCGAAATTAATTTCAAAAAAAAAAGAAAAAAACTTTTCCTTCCTTGAGATCCTGATTTTACTAGCCTGTCAAAGTCTAATTGGTTCTTTTCCTTTGATTGGCCTCAATGAATCTTTTCAAAAAATAATTTCAAATCATGTACTTAGACTTAATTTCCTATTGTATGACTTTACTATTTCTTGTATGGCAACAACCATTCTGCTTACAATGCCGATTCTCCTTTCCTTATTTGGATCATGTTAGTATCTGTTTGAATAAGAATCCTCTTATTAAAGGGGAATCTTATACTAATTGATTCTGATTTATGATCATGCCCATATTTGTGTTAGATTTGTACTTATTACCTTATTTCTCTACACGTTTTCAAAGCTATAAATACTCTCCTCCATTTTCTTTGAACACACGAACACAGAAAACAATCTGAGTTCAAATGCTCCCTTATACTTTTAAAAAAAACTCTCTCTCTCTTTCTACTACTTTTGCTGCTGTGGACTTTTGTTTGCTCTATTTCCTTCTGCACTTTTGCTTTCTTTACTGGTATGTTCTAGTTAATTTTCAAGCTTTATCAACAACATGCTTCATTCTTGTCTACCTCTGATCATGTTTTCTTTAATTTACATATATTTCTAGCATGCTGTAACATGTCCCTTTCCCTTGTAATTCAATGTTTAATTTATATGTACATCCTGTCAGTTGTTGGTTATCTGTGTGATACTTTATGGATCCCAAACCCTCATATCCCCTTTCATGCTTAAGTTATGGTTCAGAAACATGGCAATGTCTGAAATCATTGTCCATGGATAAGAACTGGGCCCTTTGGGCCCTATGCTTGTCAGTTTCCCATCCCCATTCCCCTATTGTATGTATGCTGAGTAACAGCTTTGACCTCCCAGTACTTCTGATTATTGTTCAGGCCATGGCTTGACCTCCAGTAGGTCATTACTCCCTAAATGCTTGATCATAGCTTTGGTCAGGGGTGTGCCAGTCTATTTTGTGGCTTGGCATGACCACCAGCCTGCCTGGATAGCCCCTCTACCCTTTCTATTGCACTTACACTCAACTCCTAGAATTTAAGTTCCGCCCCTCTTGTGTGAGCCTTGCCTTGGGACCCTGGAGTTCCCTCTGAACTTGGACACATAAGGGTTGGCCCTTCCATACTGCACAACTCAATTTCTGATTAACACCTTAGGTGTATGCACTGCCTGGGGTTCCTAAAATCCCTTGGATCTCTGAAACACCCTAGATGAGAGAATGTTTGGAAATCTGGATCTCGGAAGTGGCTCAATCTCATATTATTAGGCCTTAAGTCTGGATTAGGCTGCACGTATGTAGCTGGGGATTTCTGATGTATTTTTTTTAATTCCAGTTTATTTCTTTTGGGTTATAATAACTTGTACAAACTCGGGGGACTTAGTAAAAAGGGGGGATGGAATTTATTTTTACGCATCAAGGGTAGAGATCCTGCCTATAGGGGTTTGTTATGATTTCTGCAATTTCACACCTAGAAATCATGCCTATAGGTTAACTTTTTATTTCGGCATATACACCTAGAAATCCTGCCTATAGGTTTAACCTTTTTATTTCTGCATATACGCCTAGAGATCATGCCTATAGGTTTAAACTTTTATTTCTGCACACACACCTAGAAATCATGCCTATAGGTTTAACCTTTAATTTCTGCAATCGCGCATAGATATCCTGCCTATAGATTAACTTCTAATGTTTTCGCAAATTCATATAAAAATATGGTCTACAAACTGTTGCATTCTACATCTACAAACGTCACTGGCAAACCATTTGTAGGTTTGAATAATAAAAGTTGCATATAGAGAGCATCTTCATAGGACCTTCTGTCAACATCTAAAAAGGTGTCCAAATCATTATTCATATAGAAAGCATGCCTATGGAAAAATTCGAATCTAAATAGAGATAATACTAGTTGTTAAACTTATATTGTCCCACTAAAATCGGTAACCCCTGTTAGTTTGCACATTTATTTCTAAAATCAGTATATATCACGCCTAATTCTAATCAACACTTAGGTCAACCATATCAGTTTTAAACAACTGCATTCGAGTATGCCTAATGTAGACTTTTCGCCTAAAAATATGCGTTAAACCAGTCCGCTTATCGCTTTATTTAAATCAGACCAAAAATCAGTACGTGAAAAACATGCTAAACTCTGTGAGTTTCGATGATTTATGGAGGTATATTTGAGCCCTGCTTGCTTGTCTGTTTCCCCTTCTATTTGCAATTATTTGTTTTGGTTGACGCATTAGCATTTTATCCTTTGAAACTTCTAAAACCCCAAACCCCTTTCCCTTTAGGACTAGTAGTCCATTTGCCTCCCGGACTGATAGGATTGGGACGGGTAATAACATGCAATAAGAAAACGATACCATTCCACGCCTTAATACCTTGACGGGGTGGGAAGGGGAGACATAGAGATGATGATTATATGATAACACTATGCGTACAATTGGGTACCGGTGTTGTGCGTATGATCCATGTAATCTATAAACCTAGGACTGCCTTTCCTCTTTATTAGTTTAATAATTTTCAAAATTTTAAAAGTTTTCCCATCTTCAACTTCTGTTTCTTATACTTCTTTTAAGTTGTTTGCATCAATTATTTGACCCCTTCCCTTTACTTGCTTATCTCTTCTTTAATCACAAAACCGTTTTCTTTCTGAATTCCAACACTTTTAAACCCTTTGTGCTTCTTATTTGTAATGGTTTCTCATATTTGCAATACTTGCTTGTTCGTTTGCATTAAAGTCACAATTGTAGCATGGCCGGGAACCACACTAGTGGATCTTGAGGGGTGCCTAACACCTTTCCCTCGAGATAATTTCTAGCCCTTACCCAAACTCTGGTTTTCATCTTAAATTCTTCTAAAAAGTGTCCTAATGCACTATAATCATTAGGTGGCGACTCTCCCAAAAATCCAAAACCCAATTCCCAAACGGGAATAGAGTCGTCTTCCCAAATGTCATAAACCCGATTCCGCATCTTAGAGGAATGGTGGACGTCGACGGGGCTGTATCAGGATGGTTCCCTATTTTATTATTTTTCTTCTGAACATATGATAATTTTATTAATGTTTTAGACTTATTTATGCTAAGTAAGTATTAAAGAGGTATTGATGTCTGTTGGCTGGCCTTGTCTTCACGAGAGGCGCCATCACGGCCGGGTTTGGGAATTGGGTCGCGACAGCTCTGGCGCCAGAGCTGTCACACCTCCTTTTTGCACACCACCCCGAAGGATAGTGTAGAAGGGATTTTTTTCACTTTAAGTTACATTATTCAAAATGGGATTATTTTATTTATTTCAGAGTCGTGGGATAGTTTATTTGGTGTCCCAAGTCACCAGTTTATTTTTTAAATCCCAGATCAAGGAAATTCAACTTTCCTTTTGAAGTCTCCGAACTAGAAATTGTGAATAAGAAATTTTGTTAACCCTATGGAAAGTGATAGGCACCCCTGGATTCCATGGTTCTAGCACGGTCACTTAAACTATCATAATTAGCCTATTATCTGATTTTAATACATGTTTTAGCCTATGGTACATTTTAACTTATTAAACCGCTTTTAATTATTTTAGGGAAGATTCAACGTTATTTAAAATACGTCTTGAACCACGTCACATGAAATGCACCCGCGATCCACGATACATTTTATTTAACGTTATTGAGAATTGATGTTGGGTCGCATGAAATGCACACCTGATTTTGGAAAAATTAATTATTAGAATAACGCGCCTAAAGCAAAGCTACGATGTTCATGAATTAATTATTTTCCTAAAATTTGAGGTAATTTGTAACTTACTTATGGAATGGGCAAATATTTAATAATAGTGAATCTACCAGTTGACTTAGCTCCATGATAAGGGAATTGAATTATTCACTTTCTTGAATTCAAGTTTACAAAGCATAATAGATTAGTCACGTCCCTTTTATCCTATTTAGGCGGACATTTTTTATATTTGGAAGGTAGCATTTGTCAGGTTTCAAGGCATTGGGACCGGTGCGAATTGAAAGGTTCGACATTTTTTTACTCGAAACCTGTGCTCACACCAAATTATACCATGTTGGTAGAGTCCTGTTAAATCTGTATTGACCCGGATTTACCCAGAACATGATAAACACCAATAAAATAGCTACTCACAGATTTGATTGCAGCATAATCATACCATCAAAGAAATTTTATTTTTTACGCAATCAAATTATTAAGCACACAGCCACTTTACACTAAAAAAAAAACAAACAAACTTATGCCTTCTAGTTCAACTTTAAACAACGATTATCAGCATAAATAGGCCACAATTGAATCAGTTTATTCCAAATAAATTACACCAAGAAAGAAAAATAAATAAATAAATAATAATAGTAGATCTAAATGTTAATATGAATGAAAGATAAAACAGAATTTCCAAACTTAAGTACCATAAAATAATTTGACAACAAGATCTTTAAACTTCAATATTTCATCACCTTCAAAGAAAATATATCGTTATCAATCCTCATATATTTCAACGATTTACAAGGGAGCAATAGCATAAATACCTGAAAAAGGGGAAAAGAATTAGAGCCGAATAAAGGCCAGAAAATCGTGAGCAGCGACCGTCAGCCACAACAACAGATTCAACCGTAATTTCAAACCCAAAGTAGTGCTCATGAACCAAATAAATTGACATGAGCGCTAGTAACATGTTTCAACTCAAAAGCTTTAGAGAAAATCCCGAAATCTGCATCAATTTATGTCAAACTTGGGGAACAACCATTTTATTTTATTTTATTTTTGTTTTGGTAGACCTCTTTTTTTTTGTTTCTGAACAGAAAAGGGAAAATAAAAAGGGAAAAATCCGTTCTCTATGTTGGAAATCAGAAAATGGGTGGGTTGAACAAGAGAAAGTGGCGGACTTCTTTTTCTATTTTTCTTTTTGAGGAAAAATGAAAGGAAGTAGGTTAGGTCGTATTGAATGTAGAAGAAAGAGGCAGCCATTTTAAGATGATGAGGAATGGAGGACTGATTTTGTTTTCCCTCTTCTCCCTCAAAGAGTGAGATTCTTCTCTTTGGAAAATGAAGGGGTTCGTTCTTCTCTTTTTTAGAGAGGAAGGTCTTCTATTGTATGGAAAAATCTGATCATGTGTGTGTAGGTTTATCTAGGGATTAGGTAATATTATATAGGGGCAGAGATTAGGTTAGACATATGGGTCTAGGTAGGAATATTTGGACCTAATTTGGGTACAAGAACTAGCTCAATATCCAATTAAATCCTTTCTTCAAATTCTTTTTCGTATCTTTTCTTTTTCTTTAATTAAAAATCCTAAAATTAAAATCCTAGGTTATCTAAAATGTGAAATTAAACTAATTAACTAATTAAAAAAATTATAAAAGCTACTTAATCCTAAATTAAAAGAGACAAAATCAATAAAAGGAAAAAATATAAAAATGAAGCATCTTTTGTGATTATCAATTTTTATAAAACAAGTTACTACCGATTTGTCCTAAAAATGTAAAAACTAAAGCCTAAATGGCATGCGTGATATTTTTGATAATTTTCATGATTTAAATAAAACTCAAACATGCACAAAATTCAAACAATTAAATAAAATTCTACAAAATTTTTAAAATGGCCGATAATTAACAAAAAATCTAGTTTCTTGGGATTTTATAGGAGTATTTCGTATAGGGAAAAAATTATGTGCTTACAGCTGCCCTTCATTGCTCGGAACATAAAGAGTTTTCGAGCAAAGATAAAGTGAGCAATATGAGAACTTTTTGCCCCTTTGAAACTCCATGAGAAGCATTTTTAAAAAAGAGTCTGACTGAACCATGCTTCAGAGATTGCCTACATATCCTTGGCTATAAAAGAATCAGGTCAGTGTCGTTCTGGAAGTTTTGGTAGCTGGAACTACCGAGAAGCTATGATTTCACTGATGTTGTTGTTGTTTCTGCTTGCTGAGCTCCTTATTACACAAAAAACAGAAAATAAAAAGCTAAACTAGCTAATCCTATCAGCTACGAGTTACAAGATTCCTGTCTTTAAATCTCTTGAAGCTTGATCTTGAGTCTTAGTTGGTTGTTGTTGTAGACTCCGATCTGAATCTTGATGCTCGTTAGCTGCAACCGCTGGTTTATTCTTCAGCTTTTGGAACAAGGCGGGACATGCGAAGCTTGTGACTTCAATCAAATTTTGAGCAGTCCGCATCCTTCTCCACTTCAGCACTTTGAGTTTACTTTTTTTTGTTCTTTTTCTTCTTTTATTTCTTTTGGATTGAGATTCATTTTTTTGGGTCATCTCGAATCCTGTGCATGGAGGTCAAACCTGCTTGGACACCAAAAACAAACAAACAAACGAAATTTTTCTGCCCCAGTTTTTAGTAGGAAAATTTTGTGAGTTATTTGTAACAAAACTTTGAACTTATTCTATTTTTTTCCTCTTTTTTTTCTTCTTTTTTCGAAAGCAATAAAATAAGGATTGTGTTTGTTTGGGAGGAAGAGATTAGGGAATGGATCCCTATATCTAAAATATCAACTCAGGGATTGGAGCCCCAATGTTCATAAAAAAGGCAACTAGGGAATGGAGGCCCTATGTCTAAAAATCTCAACTCAGGGATTAGATCCCTAATGTTGGCAAAAAAGGCAACTAGGGAATGGAGGCCCTATGTCTAAAATCTCAACTCAAGGATTGGAGCCCTAATGTTGGTAAAAAGGCGACTAGGGAATAGATGCCCTATGTCTAAAATCTCAACTCAGGGATTGGAGCCCTAATGTTGGTAAAAAATGCAACTAGGGAATGGAGGCCCTATGTCTAAAAATCTCAACTAGTGATTGGAGCCCTATGTTGGAAAAATGAGACTACTAAATTGTGTACTTATGCTAAAACGAACCAAGAATGATTTTTTTTCTCTTTTTTTTAGAAAAAACAATATTTTTTTCTTTTTGAGAAAATCATTCTTTTAAACAAATTTCTCAAACGCTTTTTTTTCAAAGGCATGAACAAATGACCTTTTTTTTAGACATCCTTTTTTTCAAATTATCCTAGGAGAAAATTCGTTAGACTAGGTTTCCTATCTTAGGAGAAAGATTCATCAGACTAAGATTTTGATCCTAGGAGAAAGTTCATCAGACTAGGTCTCTTTATGGTATCTTAGGAGAAAGATTCATCGGACTAAGATTTCTATCCTAGAAGAAATTTCATCAGACCAGGTCTTCTATCTTAGGAGAAATATTCATCGGACTAAGATTTCGATCATAGGAGAAAGTTCATCAGACTAGGTCTCTTTATGGTATCTTAGGAAAAAGATTCATCAGACTAAGATTTCTATCCTAGGAGAAAGTTCATCAGACTAGGTCTTCTATCTTAGGAGAAATATTCATCAGACTAAGATTTTGATCCTAGGAGAAAATTCATCAGACTAGGTCTCCTTATGGTATCTTAGGAGAAAGATTCATCGGACTAAGGTTTCTATCCTAGGAGAAAGTTCATCAGACTAGGTCTTTTATCTTAGGAGAAATATTCATCAGACTAAGATTTTGATCCTAGGAGAAAATTCATAAGACTAGGTCCATTTCTGTTATCTTAGGAGAAAGATTCATCAGACTAAGATTTCTATCCTAGGAGAAAGTTCATCAGACTAGGTCCCTTTTTTTTGTTATCTTAGGAGAAAAATTCATCACACTAAGATTTCTATCCTAGGGGAAAATTCATCATACTAGGTCTTCTATCTTAGGAGAAATATTTATCAGACTAAGATTTTGATCCTGGGAGAAAATTCATCAGACTAATTCCATTTTTGTTATCTTATGAGAAAGATTAATCAGACTATGATTTCTATCCTAGGAGAAAGTTCATGAAACCAGGTTTTCTATCTTAGGAGAAAAATTCATAAGACTAAGATTTTGATCCTAGGAGAAAATTCATCAGACTAGGTCCCATTTTTTTGTTATCTTAGGAGAAAAATTCATCTGACTAAGATTTCTATCCTAGAAGAAAATTCATCAGACTAGGTTTCCTATCTTAGGAGAAAGATTCATCAGACTAAGATTTTGATCGTAGTAGAAAGTTCATCAGACTAGGTCTCTTTTCTTATCGTAGGAGAAAAATTCACCAGACTAAGATTTCTATCCTACGAGAAAATTCATCATACTAGGTTTGCTATCTTAGGAAAAAGATTCATCATACTAAGATTTTGATCCTAGGAGAAAGTTCATCAGACTAGGTCTCTTTTCTTATCTTAGGAGAGAAATTCATCAGACTAAGCTTTCTGTCCTATGAGAAAATCCATCAGACTAGGTTTTCTATTTTAGGAAAAAAATTCATCAGACTAAGATTTTAATCCTAGGAGAAGATTCATCAGATTAGGTATTCCTATATCAAGAGAAAGATTTATCGGACTAACATTTTGATCCTAGGAGAAAGTTCATCAGACTAGGTCCTCATTTTTGTTATCTTAGGAGAAAGATTCATCAGACTAAGATTTCGATCCTAGGAGAAAATTCATCAGACTAGGCCTTCTATCTTAGGAGAAAAATTCATCAGACTAAGATTTTGATCATAGGAGAAAGTTCATCAGACTAGGTCCTTTATCTTAGGAGAAAGATTCATCAGACTAAGATTTATATTAGGAGAAAAATTCATCAGAGTAGGACTTTTTATCCTTGGAGGAAAAATTTGAAGATCAATGGCAAGATTTTATGCACAATAGCAAGACAAATAAAGGCAAAGATTTGAGAAACTTCCCTTTGTTGGCTCTTTTTTTCTTTTCTTTTTCTTCTTTTTTTTTTTGTTGTTGATTTTTTTTTGGTTTTTTTCTTTTTATTTTTTTTCTTTTCTCTTTTCTTTCCCTTCTTTTTTTTCTGAATCACTTTTCTTACACTGCTTTGTTCCTGTTGCAAACAAAGAAAAAATTGTCAGTATTGAAAATGGTGGTCGGTTTGTGGCCTTGAGTCTTGGGCAACTTGGCTTCAGCTCAATTAGCTTGAGTCGGTTTCAAGAGACTTTTGCTCGGCATCAACCATGATTGTTTCACACCCATTACCATTTGTATTTGTGGCTCAATCAGCCTTGTCTCGATTGGAAATCATTGCTCAGGTGGCCTTTTCTGATATCTTTAATGACTTTCTGCTTTTTGAGCAATTTGTCTGTCAGAGAGAATCACAAGTTATCTTTCTTGTTCCAAGTAGGCTGACAAGAGTCTTGTTTTGGGGGAAGCCCTTGTATGAATCCTCAAGACATGTTGAAAGTAACAATTGAGTGTGCCGGCCAAATATACTTTATGCAACTGAAAAGCTGATAGTAGATTTTGAAATCTTTTCTTAATTTTTTCGACAAGGACTGACTCAGAGTGAAGGACACAATGATGCAAAGAAACAAGTATTAACAAGAAGTGCCCCCTGTCAGAAGGACAGAAGGAAGAGGGTTTTTTTTTCAATAACTAACCTTAATGGTCATGACATGCATTTTGGACTAAACGGTCTGATCTATAAAACTAATCCAATCTTCCATTTTGTCATTATTATGACATTTAAAGTTGGGCTTGTTCGTGCCAATCCTTCACATCATCTTCACGATTCACTTTCGACTAGTGGTGCCCCAAGGGGTCTTCACCAGCAAGTCTCTCTCATTTGTTTATCTCTGTTTGCTGTCATCTTACTGTGCCCGTGAGGGTTTTCACTAATAAGACTCTCTCATTTTTCTTTTTCTTTCTCTTTCCCTCTTTTTTTTCTTTTTCTTTCCCCTTCTTTTTTTTTTTTTTTGCGAGCAACTTGACAGTGTGCTATGTCGCATGACAACCGTTGCTCATTGCCTGCTTTTCTTGGCATTCTTGAAGGTTGATCAAGAGGTCTTTTTTTGAAGGTTTTTGGATATGGGTTGGAAGAAAGGGTCGGCATAACGACTCAAAATTGACTCAAAGTGAGGGGTTGTAGACTTACAACTTTTGGAATCGACTCTTTCAAAAGTGAAATAAAATTTTTTGCCCAGTTTCAGATACTAGGAATTTTGTTTTGGAATTTTTTCTTGAATTCTTATTTGGTTGGACCGAACCGTGAGGCTGCCTACGTATCTTTTTTTAAAGGAATCAGGTCTAACGTAGTTCCAACATCTGGCCTAACTAATTTTTTTCATCTTCTTTCTATTTCTCTTTTACTTTTTTTTTCTTTTTTCTTTTTTTTCTTTTTTTCTTTTTTTTTTGGTTTGTCCTAGCTTCTATTTTTGAGGGCATGGACCTTTGACAGTTCTTTTCTTCTTCTTTATTTCATTTGAACTTTCTAGGAATTGCCCTAGTTTGTACTCTTGGGATATGAACTTTTCTTTTCTATTTTTTTTTACTCTTGACACTAAACTTGATTCCGAAAGAAGGTGGTCAAAGAAAATAACACAGGTTCAAAAGGGGTAACAAATGGTATAAAGTGTTTGGATAGCAGAAAAAGGGCCTCCCAGCTTCGAGAACGCCAATTATAGTATTTTTTTCGCGATCATATCATTGATGAACATGCCTGACTTCTTGGGTCTTTTTCAGTGGAAAGCAGTATGAGCAATACTTTCCTTGTTGTGAATGACCCTTGTCAATTTGGGTGACTTTTCTTGGATTTTGTGTTGATATAGAAGATGCATTTTGCCACTTACTGATCCATTTCAAGTTGTCTGGAATACACCTTCTATTAAAAACACTTTCTATCTCTTAGTGCTAAATAGACTTCAGCCCATCCGATTATCCTTAAGCCCGATCTTCTCAAAAGATTCAAAAGGTAGAAATCCTTAATTTCCATGAGCATGACTGCTTTGGTTCCATGTAAACTTGGCTCATGCTTATTTTTCAAATGCTTCATGTCTTTATTCATCTTCCAAAAGTGTCTTTTTCTCACTTATACAATTCAAGACTAAGTCAGTTTTCTAAGATCTGGCCAAAAATTCCGCATGCATGTCATGTCACTAAAACTAGCATGAAAAGAACTATGCACAAAATGGACACAAAATGACTGACCGTTTTTTTATTGAATAAAGGATAGCAGGGTCCGATAACACAAAAGAAGAAGAAAAAATAACAAAATAAGCTACCATGGCTAAAAGAGGAATGACTTTTCAGTAACTAAGTGATATCTTAGCCACACATTCACACATCAACATTACCACAACATTTGATCATTTTAATTGCTTTGGATTCAGCACTCAAATCTTGACAATCATCCCGAGCAGCCCACGTCCTATTGTTCAAAACCATAAAGTCACCCCCACATTTTCCTCCTTTTTTTATTTTTCACCGCCAACTTGACTACTTGCCTTTTCGTGACCTTGGATCAAAAACAATGGTGCTTGTTCCATCGGTTGAGAAGATGCTTTTATTTTCGAGAGATCTTGGATGGTTTTTGCGACTCGCCATTGCAAACCAACAAACCGAACACCTTTGATTAGCTTTTATTTCAAAACAACAAACATGTAAGAATAAACACTCTCTTTCTTTATTTCTTTCTTTCTTTTTTTTTTCTTTTCTCTTTTTTTTTTCTTTTTTTTTTTGTTTTTAACCATTCGATCGAACCTGATATGGGTTGCCTACGTATCATGACGCCGCATGAATTAGATCTTGCGTAGTTCGAAAAAATTAGGAATAAAATAAATAAACTAACTCTTTTTTTGGATTTTGATTTTGATTTTTTTTAATTTCCGAAAGGAAGACTTATAAAGAAGAAAGAAAATATTTTTGGATTTTGATTTTTTCTTAAATTTTTTTGCGAAGAACGACTTCTAAAGAAAAGAGATATATTATTTTATTTTGTTTGAATATCGACCCTTTTTTTTCTTTTTTGTTTTTGGAATTTCGAAGAAAAACTTCTAGAGAAGAAAGAAAATATTTTTTGGAATTTTGAATTTATGGAAGAAATACTTCTAAAGAGAAAGGAAAACATTTTTGAAGCTTGAATTTTTCCTTTTAATTTTTGAAAGAAAAATGAAAATATTTTTGTATTTTTTAAAAATTTGGGTCTAAAAGAAAGACTTTCTAAAGAAGGAAGTAAATGAAAATATTTTTGGATTTTTTTGAAAATGGTGGGCCGTAATCGATGAGGTTTGTCTACATATCTCACATCCGGTGAGAATCAGACTCGTGTAGTTCGCCCAGATTTGACGGAACATGAAAATATGACTTATTCGAAATGACTTTTATTTTTCTTTTTTTTTTTCAAAATTTTGACAGAGTTTGAGGATATTTCAAATACCTACCTCTCACTCACTATTTTTTTTCTTTCTTTTTCGATTTTTTTCTTTTTCTTCATTTTCTTTCCGTATTCTAAAAGTCAGTCAACATGTAGACCAAAATAGATAGATACGCAAGTAGCACGTAAGATGCATCAGGATGGTCTTTCAATTTTGGGTACACCTGTCCTAGACAGACTCAACCCCTTCGTTGAGTCTCCTAAGTCAAATGCACGTGATGCAAACAGACATTCTTACTAGGGATCCGGCATGAGGCTTTGTTATATTAGGTTTAAAACCTGGGTTTATTAGTCTAGACCTGGCTTACTCAAGCGGACAACTCGAGCCGAGGGGGGCAGCGTACCAGGAATACAGAAGCTTGACCAGCTTTGTAACTTATCTGAACCTCGTTCTAAAATGGGATAAGACTCTAGACAGAAGAGAAGTCACACGAAGTGCATCCTTCTCCATGATTTATAAGACTCAAAGAGAGGAAGGGTTTCGTAGCTGTTTATATACAATTCACAGAATATTAAAGCGGTAAAAGCATTTAGCACATTAGGCTTAAACATGTAAGAAAATTAGATAATAAATAAAGTCAATCATAACAGCTATTCTAAGCTCGAATTCTTGAACCCTGAACCGAAGTTCTTGGTTTGGATCCCCAGCAGAATCGCCAGAGCTATCACACCTCCTTTTTTACACACCACCCCGAAGGATAGTGTATAAGAGAGTTTTTCCACTTTAAGTGACATTATTCGAAATGAGATTATTTTATTTTTTCAGATCGCCATTTGGGATAGTTTATTTGGTGTCTCAAGTCACCGATTTATTTTTTAAATCCCAGATCGAGAAATTAGACTTTCCTTTTGAAGTCTCCGAACCAGAAATTCTGAATAAGGAATTATGTTAACCCGAAGGAAGGTGTTAGGCACCTCCGGATTCCGTGATTCTAGTACGGTCGCTTAAACTATCATAATTGGCCTATTATCTGATTGTAATACATGTTTTAGCCTATGGAACATTTTAACTTATTAAACCGCTTTTAATTATTTTAGGAAAGATTCAACGTTATTTAAAACACGCCTTGAACCATGTCACATGAAATTCACCCGCGATCCACGACACATTTTATTGAACGTTGTTGAGAATTGATGTTGGGTCACATGAAATGCACACCCGAGTTTGGGAAAATTAATTATTAGAATAAAGCACCTAAATCAAGCTACGATGTTCATGAATTAATTATTTTCCTGAAATTTAAGGTAATTTGCAACTTACTTATGGAATGGGCAAATATTTAATAATAGTGAATCTACGAGTTGACTTAGCTCCATAAGAAGGGAATTCAATTATTCACATTCTTGAATTCAAGTTTACAAAGCATAACAGATTAGTCACGTCCCTTTTATCCTATTTAGGCGGACATTTTTTATATTTGGAAGGTAGCATTTGTTCGGTTTCAAGGCATTGAGACCGGTGCGAATTGAAAGGTTCGGCATTTTTTATTCGAAAACTGTGCTCAGACCTAATTATACCATATTGGTAGAGTCCTGTTAAATCAGCACTGACCCGGATTTACCCAAAACATGATAAACACCAATAAAATAGCTACTCACAGATTTGATACGAGCATAATCATACCATCAAAGAAATTTTAATTTTTACGCAATACAATTATTAAGCACACACCACTTTACACTAAAAAAATCAAACAAACTTATGCCTTCTAGTTCAACTTTAAACAACGATTATCAACACAAACATGCCACAATTGAATCAGTTTATTCCCAATAAATTACACCAAGAAGGAAAAATAAATAAACAAATAATAATAGTAGATCTGGATGTTCATATGAATGAAATATAAAACAGAATTTCCAAACTTAAAGACCATTAAATGATTTTACAACCAGATCTTTAAACTTCAATATTTCGTCACCTCCAAAGAAAACATATCGTTATTAATCCTCATATATTTTGACGATTTACAAGGGAGCAGTAGCATAAATGCCTGGAAAAAGTGCAAAGAATTAGAGTCGAATAAAGGCCGGAAAATCGTGAGGAACGACAATCAGCTACAACAACAGATTCAACCGCAATCTCAAACCCAAAGTAGTGTTCATGTACCCTATAAATTGGGATGACCGCTAGTAACATGTTTCAACTCAAAAGCTTTAGAGAAAATCCCGAAATTTGCAGCAATTTATGTCGAACTTGGGGAACAACCATTTAATTTTTTTGTTTTTGTTTTGGTCGACCTCTTTTTTTTGGTTTCTGAATCGAAAAGGCGAAATAAAAAGTGGAAAATCCGTTCTCTATGTCGGAAATCAGAAAATGAGTGGGCTGAAGAAGGGAAAGGGGCGGACTTCTTTTTTTGTTTTTCTTTTTGAGGAAAAATAAAAGGGAGTAGGTTGGATCTTATTGAATATAGAAGAAAGAGGAAGCCATTTGAAGATGATGCGGAATGGAGGACTGACTTTGTTTTCCCTCTTCTCCCTCAAAGAGTGAGATTCTTCTCTTTGGAAAATGAAGGGGTCCATTCTTCTCTTTTTCAGAGAGGAAGGTCTCCTATTGTATGGAAAAATCTAATCATATGTGTGTAGGTTTATCTAGGGATTATGTACTATTATATAGGGGCAGGGATTAGGTTAGAGGTATGGGCCTAGGTAGGAAGATTTGGACCTAATTTGGGTACAAGAACTAGCTCAATATCCAATTAAATCCTTTCTTCAAATTCTTTTTCTTATATTTTCTTTTTTTTAAATTAAAAATTCTAAAATTAAAATCCTAGGCTACCTAAAAATGTGAAATTAAACTAATTAACTAATTACAAAAATTATAAAAGTTACTTTATCCTAAATTAAAATAGACAAAATTAATAAAAGGAAAAAGTGTAAAAATAAAGCATCTTTTGTGATTTTTAATTTTTATAAAACAAGTAAACTACTAATTAGTCCTAAAAATATAAAAATAAAGCCTAAATGCCATGCGTGATATTTTTGGTATTTTTTATGATTTAAATAAAACTCAAACATGCACAAAATGCAAACAATTAAATAAAATTCTACAAAAATTTCTAAAATGGCCAATAAGTAACAAAAAATCTATTTTCTTGGGATTTTATAGGAGTATTTCGTATAGGGAAAAAATCACGTGCTTACAGTGTCTTGTTCAGCTGATCAATGACTGAGTATTCCTTCGCTTGTATCTTTCTCCAGAGATGATCGGGTCCGGTTTCAGTGATGGCTTGTCGACCAGAGGTCTGCTTACTTGACTCTGCCAAGTGTTCCAGAATATAAACCCTGGCAGTTCTTGTTTCCCTGAACTTGGCTTTCCCTTTCCTTCTTGCCTCGGCTGTGTAGTCCCATGGTATGGCTTTTGTGTGGAATTGTGTTACGGCTGTAATTGCTACCGGGATGGGAACCCTTGCTTTGGAAGGTAATACATCAACTTCAAATGGCTCAGGCGCCTTTGAGGACCCAAACTCGACCTCAATTGGTGTTGGCGTCTTCACAGAGGCTGGTGTTTCAAACTCAAGTGGTATAGACATGTTCACCTTGGCATCTCTAGAAGGTTGAATCTGGACTACAATTGGATTAAGGGTAATTGTTGGTTTCTTTGGATCGTCGCCTTCTGCAATCAAAATGATTGATCCTTTGGGATCCCAATCCTCCTCTATTTCAATCATGTGAACACTTCCTCCCTTGTGGTCTGGTAGAGTATTATTGCAGACCTTTAGAGCGGGCTGTTTTTCCACGATGATCTTGTTGTCAATCAAAGCCTGGATCTTATCCTTCAGGGAGCGGCATTCATCAATGGTATGCCCCTTCATGCCAGAATGGTATGCACATGTTTTATTTGGGTTGACCCATTTGGAAGGGTTTTCAGGGGTTATAGCAGGGATAGAGGTGACATAACCAGCAACTTTGAGTCTTTCATACAGCTAGTCGATTGGTACAGCAATAGCGGTATACTATTTGGGAGGTCTGCGGTCGAAATTTGGTCAGGTTCTAGGAAAGTTTTGGCTAGGGGGAGGTGATTTATAGTGGTATTGTTGAGTGTTGTAGTCTTGGTAGATGTGTGCAGGCAGGGAATATCTGGCTGAAGTAGGTTGGTATGTAGGAGGTGGAGGCGATTGATATGTAGGCGGTGGGGTTTGGTAGGAGGGTGCGAGTGTTTGGTAATTTGGATTGGGCTGATATGTAAGTGGAGGTATTGGGTAAGTTTGGTATTTTACAGGTGATTTGGTTCTTTGTGCAACCATTACGGTACCTACGTCCCTTTTCTTGGACGTACCACCAGACTGTAGAGCCTTGTTGGTGTTTTGCAAAGCTTCAAAGTTTGTAACCATACCACTCTTCATACCTTCCTCGATCCTTTCTCCTAGCTTGATGATGTCAGAAAATTTATGGTTTTCAATCAACATCAGTCTTTCATAGTATTGCAGATCCTGAGCCCTAATGAAAACCTTGTTCATCTGTTCTTCCCCTAAAGCAGGTCGAACTTTAGCAGCCTCTGATCTCCAATGAGTGGCATACTCTCGAAATTTTTCTGTGGGTTTCTTCTTTAGATTCTGAATGTAAAACACATCCAGTGCATTTTCCATATTGAACCTGAATCTGTTCATGAAGTCGGACGCCATACTTACCCAGTTTGACAACTTCTTTGGGTCTTGGCTAATGTACCAAGACAAGGCATCTCCTTTCAGGCTCCTCTTGAAACTTCATATGGGTTTTCTCGTCTTTTCCTACTCCGACCTGCTTGTCATAGTATGTTCTCAAGTGCACCCTAGGATCCCCTGTACCATCAAACATTTCAAACTTGGGAGGTTTGTACCCCTCGGGTAGTTCGACATCGGGCTATATGCATAAATCTTCATAATTTAGTCCCTCAATTCCCTTACTACCTTCAATGCCTTAAATTCTGGTGGTCAACTTCTTAAGCTCTTTGGCCAGATTTCTAATGAGAAAATCCTTATCATCGGACTCGGGTGTGTTTGAGATGGGCTGGGTAGAGTGTGGCACGGTCTCCATGTAGATGGTGATGTTGTGTTGGGTGTGGCAATAGTTATTTGTGGAGTTCAACGGTTCCGGGATGAGCAGTGGAGTGTTGTTGGGAGTGTGGCAAGTATTGCAGTGGTGGTGAGGAGCGGGTTGCTTTGGGATGTTTTGCGGAGGTATGGGATTCTGAGTATTTGGGAAGGTAGCTTTTGGAGTGGTGAGGGAAAATGACGAAATTGTCAAATTTTGTACTTGATCAAGCTCTTCTTGGAATTTCAGTAGTTTTTGTTCTATCTGAGAGGCAGTTTCCTTGGGGACCGTAGCACCATGAGTGACCTCTACTCGTTCAGCTGAGTTGTCTGAATCTTCCATTTTTCTTTTGCTTTTGTGCCTGACATGACTGGGAGGAGGAGTAGGTGGAAGGCCCCTGGATCTTGTAAAGTATGCTGATGTTGCCAGAGTTCACAAACTAACCTTTGGGGAGGGGAATAAACAAAAAGTAAAACAAAAGGTGACAAGTTAGTAAGGATCATAAGGAAAAATGGTGTGATATTTAAACACGTAGTGCAGGAAATATAAAGCATGTCCTAATTTTGGGGACCTCGTTGTGCCCGATGTAGGCCTAGCGACAAGTAAATTTGGAGAACTTAGAATGTTAAATGCCTCATTTTATTGATAAAAAGGTAGACGAATCCCAAAACGACACTAAATAATAGGAAATAAAAATGTCACTAGTGGCCATAGGCCTTATCACATTTCTTAAATCAAAAAGGAAAAGCTCCTATCTAGTTGGTCCCAGAAGGACCTTCCTCAGACTCGGCAGCGTTAGCTCCCTCGAACAGCTCTCCTAGCTCGCTCAATCCTAGCAGCAGGCAAGCTCTGGCCAGATCTCATCCTTCATTCCCTTCAGTTCCACTATACCCCGCTCCAAGCAGATCAGTCGTTTGTTAGTGCTGACAGCCATATCCTTCCATTCTTCAATTAGTTTTTGATTGGCTTCTTGTATTTCACGGTGCTGATTTTCACATTCCCGTATCCTCTTGCGCAGTTGGTTGTACTTTACTTATGCTTCAGCCTTTTCATCGATGATTCTGTGACCTCGAACAAACCCAAGTTGACTCAAACCATTATGATTGTCCTCCAGCCATCCTGAATAATGCGGGGTACAACCGGCATGGTAGCGATCCGGTTTAATGGTGTCTTTTCCCAAGACAATTTTGCAGTGCCACATATGCTGAGCCTTGCACCTGTATGGACTATCATCATTCTGGAAGTCAGCCCGGAAGTGACTCATCTTGTCGACCCTTGGTATAACCTGCTTCCTACCAGTCTATCTCATAACTCGGAGAGGGATATAAGGGTAGGTCCCCCTCAAACCGATCAATATCAGAAATGGCGCATCACTAGATCGAATGATGAATTCTTCAGTAGGGAACCACTCGAACATCCATTGCACTCGGTCCTCAGTCAATTTATCAAAGAGTTCGACCCATTCTCTAGAATTCTCCTGTTGGGCGAACATGTTGGGCATGTAATTCATTTGCTTCATGTGATGAAAGGTGATATGATCATCCCAGTCCCTACGATGGATTTCCTGTTGGTACTCAGCCTTTTGGAGATGTTCCATGAGCCACAGTTGAAGTAGCAGATTACAACCCTTGAAATGTTTGGCTCACTCTTGACACCTTTTTAGGGCTCGGTATATTTCCGCAATGATCATTGGCATGAGACTGAATAGTTGTCCGTCAATTCCTTCCATTAGATTTTTGGTGACCATAGCTAGCCTGGTGTGGATTCTTGCTTTATTCATTGGAAACACTATCATCCCCAAGAAAGAGAACATGAAGACAAAGACCCTTTGATGGATATGCCCCAATGATGTAAGGGCGAACTCGTCAAGATAAGTACGGTAAGATTTGCTGTGACCGTACCATTTGTACACATAGTCAAAGGGAATGTAAGACTCCTTCAAACATGTCAAGTCAGGATTCTTCTTTAGACCTATCATTTTGAGAAACCTCTACCTTTGCGGTTTTCCGGCATTAACAAACCCGGAGTTTCCCATGGTATTCCAGCCAGTCCTCCTATCTCCTCAAACAAAGGCGTCATCTCAACGTCTACAAAGCAGAATACCGACCTATCACAATCCCAGAATAGAGTGGAACCTTCTATGATTTTGTTGTCGAGTTAAATTTCAAGGAGAGAAGGTAGGTTTCCTAGATATTTTTGGACAAGAGCTTGATCACTGGATTGAAGATCTTCCTACCAGCTTAACAATTTGGGGTGGATGTCAGTGACCATGCCGAATCTGGGGATTTCGTGCCTTATTTCTACAAGACAAAAAGTGTTAGACCCTTGCCACCACCAGACTCGAGTATTAAATATCAATAATTGGCATAAGAAGCATTTAGTTCTCCAAATGAATGCACAGAACATGGTAGTGTCCGTTTGGGTTTCGGGAAAACCCGGTGGACTTTGGACAAGGCTATCTTAAAGAGTTATTATGTGGACAACATAACTGAGTCGGCTAGGTTTGATAGTGATGCATTCACCTTTAGACTGGTACCCTTGAGCGGACAACTCAAGAGGGAAATGCACGGAACCGTCGACTACACCATTGATCGACTGGTTTTACCGCAAATACGCCTTTGCCGGATTTAGGGATGATAATATCAAACGAGTGAAATCACTCATTATAAGCGTTGCTATGATATTTTATTTGGCATGAGTGGAATATGATGTTGAATATGCAGTTGCAATAATTAACAAGTTGTCACGTATTTGCACGTTCATAAAGTAATAATTACAACAGTTTCTCAAAATTTACAACAGCATTAAAGGAAAGCGATAAAGGAAGGCATTAAGAGAAATAAAGAAAAGAAACAAAGAGCCAAGTCAGTTTCGTAGTAGAAGAAGGAATGAATACTTAAAGGCATTTAAACAAGTAAAGACATATAAAGAAGCATAAAGTCACAAATAGCATGAAATGGTAAAAGTCTTAAAGAATCCCCAGCGGAGTCACCATGCTGTCGATGCCCCCTTTTTCTCGCGAAATCGGGTTTATGACATTTGGGCGGACAACTAATTTCCCTTTGGGAATTGGGTTTGCAATTGAAGAGTCGCCACCTAATGATTAAGTGCATTAGGACACTAAGAGGAAATTTGACTCAGAAAAATCAGAGATTGGGTAAGGGCTTGAAATTATCTCGAGGTGAAAGTGTTAGGAACCCCTCAAGATCCACTAGTGTGGTTCCCGGCCATGCTATAATTATGACTTTAAGTGCAAATGACAAGTGAACAAGCAAGAATTGCAAATACGAGATAGTTTTCACATAACAGTTGCAAGCAACTGAAGTAAAAGAAGTTAAAGAAGCTGAAGTTTAGGAAGAAAGCAGTTTTTAAAAGTTTTGAAAATAACCAAGTAAAAGGGAGGGGTTTTCACAAATTGATGCAAGTAATTGGAGTAAAAGAGGTTGAAGAAGCTGAAAATTGAACAGTTTTTCAAAATTCTGAAAAATAAACAAGTAAAGGGAAGGGGTCCTAGGTTTATAAAAAATATGGATCACCCCACACAACACCGGTAACTATTTATACATGTGATATTATCGCATGGCCATCATATCCATATCTACCCTTTCCTACCTCGTAAAGGTATAAAACGAGGAATGGTCTCATTTTCCTATTGCATGCTACTACCCGCCCTAATCCTATCAGTCTTGGAGGTATTTTTTGGACTACTAGTCCTAAAGGGAAAGGAAATTTGTCTTTTGTGGTTTAAAAGGATAAAAGTCTAAGGCGACAGTCAAAACACATATGTAACATATATGGGGGGAAACACACAACAAATAGAAAGGCTCAAATATACCTCCTAAAGAAACAAAGAGAAACATATAGTTTAGCATGCCTTGTACGTACTAGTTATGGTCTTAATTAAACTTAAAGGAAGCGGGAAGCAGACTAATTTATTACATGTTTTAGATGAGAAACCTGAATCAGACCTACCTGCTGGTTGGAATTTAACAAAGTCTGATTTACCTTATGGCTTGCCTAAGTGTCAAATGAAAAACTATAGGCATGATATCTATCGGTTTTAGAAAAGAAGAAATTGTCAATTACAGGAATATAAATTCTGCAGTCGTTATTGTTACAACTGATTTTAGACTTATAAGCGAATGGATGATTCTGATTTCATTGGTTGCTCCTATAGGTATGCTTTCTAGGTGCTAAATGATTTAAAACGTTTATAGTCGAAATAAAAGTACAGAAGTCCTATAGGCATGGTGTCTAGAATGATGTTTGTTATTTAAACCTATAAATATGTTTGCCTAGTGATAGATGCATATGCAGAATTCAGGAAATCCTATAGCCATATTATCTATGTGGTATGCAGAAATAGGAAACCTACAGACATGGTTTCTATATGTAATGCAGGAAGCTATAGACATGGTTTCTATATGAGAATGTAGAATCTATCAAAAGGATTTCTATATGAAATGCAAAACCTATAAACATATTTTTTAGATAATACAAAAGTGCAGAAACTTTATAAGTATGGTTTCTATATGAAAATGCCGAACTTATGAACATGGTTTCTATATGCAATATGTAACCTATGAACATGATTTCTATATGAAACATGCAGAACTAAAAACAGGACATGATTGCTAAAACGTGTTAAATTCCTATGAACATGATAGCTACCTCTTTCATGCATGATGTACCCTCCCCTTTTCACTAAAAACCCCAATAGTTATTACAAGATTATTACAACCCAGAATTGAATAAGAGAAAGAAGTAAAGGTACATTAGAAAAACTAAAAATTTCCAACCAAGAAGAGTCTGATTCAGTCTTTTGTCTAAGGCACGAAGTAAACCAACTCCAAGGATCGAATTTCCAAAGCCTTTTTCATTTTTTAGGTGTGTCAGAGTTCCGAAGAGCCTTATGAACTCTGGGCAGTGCTTTACAGAATTGAATTATAGTGCAGTGTGGAAGGGCCAGCCCTCAAATGTTCAAGTTCAGAGGGAACTCAAGGGCCCAAAGCAAGTCTCATAAGAGGGGGCAGAACTTAGAAACTAGGAGAGAGTGTGAGTGAAATAGAGGGGATTCTGGGGAAAGCCAAAACAGACTGGTGGTCATACCCAGCAATTGGAAGTGCTGGCACACCCCAACCAGCCTATAGCCATATTGTTTGGGAGTTAGGATCCCTTAAAGGATCAAGTCCAGATATGAGCAACAATTTGGATGTTGCTATGTTCTGAACATAAACTCAAAACATATAGAGGGGAATAGGGGTATGGGGATTCATGTAGGAATATGTTCAAAGAAATTGACATTGCTAATTAACATTAAACATATGCAGTAATGTAGACAGGGGTGTAGGGATTCACAGTAGAAACATATGAAAAGGAATTGACTTGCCAATTAACATTAAACATAGGTAGTAAAATAGATAGGGATGTGGAAACTGTAAAGTAAAAACATTTGGATGAGGCCAAAAATCAAACTAGAACATACCCGTTTTAGGGATGCAAGAAAAGAAAGCAGTAGTTTTGTAAAGACAAAGTGCAAGCAAGCAGTCAAAACACTATGATTTTAGAAGAGAACTATGAGTAGTGTAAGAGTATTGGATTGAGAATGTGTGATTGAAAGTTGGTCGTATTAACCGTGTCTGATGTGTTAAAGAAGGTCATGTATTTATAGTAATGAAAGCAAACAGAAATAGGTAGGAGAATAATTTTAAAAATCAATTACAAAAGGTTTCCCTTTGATTAAGGGATTCTGATTTCAAACGGGTAAAAGAATTAAGGCAAGAAGTTGATCAAACACTTTCCAAAGCAGTACAAGAAGGGTAAATACATATAGATTTATTTAAGGAAAAGGTTTGATAGCACACAGTTTGTGCAAAATAAGGAAAGGCAATCAATTGACATTCAGTAAAATCAGCAATTGAAGATTTCATGTGAATGAACCAAGTCAGGAAGATGGGAAAAATCTTGACTAAAGGAAAATCAGTACTAATCAATTAAACTTAAAAGAGGATTCTGAATCAATCAAAAGTTGAAAACCTTTTTGGAAGAAAGGATTCATCACACATATAAAACATATAGCCACATTTAAGCACGAAGAACTATTGTGCTAAGCAGTAGAAGAATTTAAAAGTTCAGAGTCGGTAACATAGAGATTCAAACTTAGTTCATAGACTCAGAATGAGTCTAAAAGAGTCGAGGGTTCCACAATAGAACCCTAGTCCAAACACAAGGAAAAACCCCCAAATTCTAGGGTTTCCATTTCGAATTAGATACAGAGACGAGGAGACAAATAACAAACAAATACAATAGAGAGTTTGAAACAACAAAGTGAAGAAACTAATTTGGAACATAGTGGGGGTAGAAAGAACATGTTTAAGAAAACTTAGGATTTAAACAAGTCAAGAACAGAGAAGAGGTGGTATAACACTTAAGAAAACAGTAGACGAAACATGTTTAAAGAGAACTCAAACAAAGTCCAGTAAAAGAAAGGCAAGGAACTTAAGAAATCAGTAGGAGACACATACCATAGGAGAACACAAAATTACCATAAAAGTATATCCACAAGACATATATGAAAAACACAGTAGGACGAACATGTAAGCATGGTGTATAAACATAATAGAAAGACAAATCACATAAGAACAAAACATAAGAAAACAACAAAACGCATGCGTGACAAATATGCATAAAGAAAAAGGAAAAGAACAGTCAAAGAAAAACATTTTGAGTTCTCAGAAACCCTAAGTCGGAGAGAAGTAATTTTTGAAAGAAAAATTAGGGAAAACCTTTTAAAACTCAAGTAGAGCCCAGATATAGAACCAATCTAGGAAAACAAACAGAGAAAACCTCGGATAGCTAGGTTTTCAGAGGAACCCTAGAGCGAGAAAGACTTGGAATAGGTCCGATCTAAGTCGAATAAGTCAGAACCAGGCTCGAAATCTGTGGGTACGCCGGAACAAAGCCGGAGAAGCCATAGAACCTTGAATCGGAGAACATATGAATGGACACCATCGAGGTCAGATATCGATACTTCGAACACCCAGCGTTTAAGAGAATAGATAGATGGGTATAGGCCATCCATGGCCTTAGAGGCCATGTATTTCGATGAGTTGGAGGTTGAAAATGGTAGAAGACGATTACGGTTTCAAGAACATTCGAGAGAGTTTGAGAGACGAAGGGTATCCAGAGGCGGCATATCTGAGTGGAATGGGTTAGGGTTAGGGGTGTGGGTGAATTAAAATGATAATAAATGATTGTGGCCGTTGATCAAAATGATCAACGGCCTGGACCAAAATGATCAACGGACTGGATCAAAAGAAATGGTCGGGTGGGTTAGATTAGTCGGGTTAGTGGTGGGTTAAATTGAAATTGGGCTGGTCCATTTGGGGTTTGAAATTGGGTCAATTAGGGGAAGTCAATGTGGCTATAATCGAAATAAAAACGAGCCAGATTTTAAATAGCCAGTTTTTCCGTTCTATTTTATAAAATAGTAAAAAAATGATTTTGAAAGCAAATTAAAATTACATAATCAATTAATAATATAAATATTAATTTAAAAATATTTGAACCAATTTCATAATTATAAAATGCTATTAATTCTCAAAATAGCTAAAATTGCAATTATATGCAATTTGACTTTTAAAATATCAAATAAATTTGTAAAAATGTATAAACATTACTATAGCTATATTTTTGTATAAATATGAGAATAAAACAAATTACTCACCAAGATGATAATTTTAAAAATAATTATTGGTTTTTATACTGCTAAAATGGACAATAAATTAGTTTTAAAATCTTTTAAAAATTGGAAAAAATTCTAAAATACTTGGGCCTATTTATATATGCATATATATAGTATTTGAAAGTATTTTGCATATAAAGATTGAAGAGAAAAAATTGGGTATCAACAAGGGGCTTGTCACGACCCAAACTCCGCACCGGTCGTGATGGCGCCTCTCGTGAAGACGAGGCCAGCCAACTAGCCCAACTTATCTTTTTTAGAATGGTTAACTTTAATAAGCAGCTTTAATATATTTTTAAATAACTACAGTCTATCAAAATAACTCTTTAATAAGTGCAGAATAAAACCCAAACACATCCCAAACCAGGGTGTCACAAGTCAAGAGCATCTATCAGAATGTAAATCCACTACCAGGCCTAAAGTATACAAAACCAGAATAATGAACAAAGGAGAGGAAAATGGTGTTGCGAATGCTGGAAGTCACCTCCTGAACTCATATAACTCCGCCTCTGATCGGCTAAAGCCCGCTACCGGGTGAATAGAAACATGCATCTGAAAACGAGGTGCAGGGAGTAAAGTGAGTACTCCAACTCAGTGAGTAATAAAGGTAAATAGCAACTGAGTGGTAAGAAATCACGTATGGCAAATCGTCATGCTATATAGAAGCAGTGTAACCCCTTTTTAGAAAATAGTGAAGCTATGAAATCTTTAGAAAAACATCTTAACTCAGTTTAAGCCTCTTTTGAAATGTCCTTTTCCAGCGGTTAAGCAAACGAATGCAAAACAAATAGTGCAGATAAGCACAGAATTTTTGCCCCGCGGGCACAACACTCAGTTATCAAAGAATGCCAGAGTATCAGGTCTATATTGCAAGAAGTAGCACAAAACAACAGATAATAGTAGATAAATAAGATAATGCAAACACATCAAACAGTACCGATATCGTTACGGCTTGCATCCCACTCCACATATCACTGTGGCATGCAGCCTGATCCATTTATCGTCGACGGCGCTCACTGGGGGTGTGCAAACTCCGGGATGGGGCCCTTAAGGCCCAAGCGCAATAACAAGCCATCTCGTGGCATTAATCTAGGCCATCGGCCTCATATCAATGTCAGTGTCACACTGCTGCGACGTGCATCCCGATCCATAAGTATCTTCACCATACAGGCCCTCGGCGTTACTCAGTCAACAGAAATCACATATGCCACTCGAGCAACAATAAAGCATGATGCTCAACTCAAAATATTTTTTTAGAAATATCATTTCGAGTGTTTAAGGCATAATAAACTTTGCTGAGTTCTAAAACAGTGGGAAATACATGACTGAGTTCAATTATATAATTAAAACAATGAGGAATTATCAACAACAACCCCCGAAGGGTTCAAATAGCTGGCACGAAGCCCAAATATGGCAATCAACCCAAAATATAATGATAACAATTAATTTCAGTCAACTATGCAGTAAATTCATCAATCGGGACAGACCAAGTCACAATCCTCAACGGTGCTCTACCCTACGCTCGCTATCCGACATGCAAGTCACCTTAATACAACACTATGATGTGTAAATCTGGGGTTTCAAACCCTCAGGATGTCATTTACAATCATTACTCACCTCGAACCGGCAAAATCTCTAGCTCGTGATGCCTTCGCCCCTCAAATCGGCGTCCACACGCGTCGAATCTATCCAAAATCAGAGTGAATACATCACAATTTGCCAATGGGACAATGCCCAATCGAAAACAATCAAAAAATAGCAAAAATCTCGAAATTAGCAAAACTCGAGCCCCGGGCCCACTTCTCGAATCTCAAAAATTTTCACATCAATAGATTCTTTATCTCCTCACGAGTTCATACATACCAAAAGTTCCCAAATCCCACCTCAAAAAATCCCTCAAATCCCCAAATCAAAATTCAAAATCTCAAGACCTACTTCATCAATTTTAGGCTTAATTTCCACGAATTTCACAATAAAAACGAGTTTTAAGATCAAAAATCCTACCTCCAATCGATTCCCCTTGAATCCTTCTTTAATCTCCACCAAGAAGCTCTCAAAATGATCAACCATGGGGGAAAATGGCTAAAAATCGCGGATGAAATGTTTATAAACTTTCTGCCCAGACCTGGAAATCCTTCTCGCGATCGTGACTACTGCCTCGCGAACGCGAAGCACCATATTTAATTTTCCAAAATTAGCCCTATACGAACGCGAGATTAACCCCGCGAACGAACGTGACCTTGTTCATGCGAACGCGAAGGCCAATCATCACTGGCCCTCTACTCCTTATACACGAACGCGATTGGGCTGGTGCGAACGCGAAGCACAATCTTCCAACCTTCCACGAACGCGGACCCTCGAACGCAAGGAGTAAATTCCCTGCAACACCTGAAATGAGAAATCAGCTTTTTAACTTAGGAAATGGTCTGATTGACCACCCGAGGCCCCCAGGACCTCAACCAAAAGTACCAACACATCCTATAACATCATTCAAACTTGTTCCAATCGTTAAAACACCTCAAACAACATCAAAACCATCAAATTACATCAGATTCAAGCCTAAGTTCTTCTAAAACTTCCGAAACACGCATTTGATCAAAAACCCGACCAAAACACCTCCGAATGACCTAAAATTTTGCACACACATCCCAAATCACCTAGCGAAGCTACAACAACTCTCGTAATTCTATTCCGACCCTCGGATCCAAATCTCACCTATCAACCAGAATTCACCAAAATATTAACTTCGCCAATTCAAGCCTAGTTTTACACCGGACTTCCGAAATCACTTCCGATCGCACCCCTAAGTCACAAATCATCCCCCAAAGCTAACTGAATCATCGGAATCCATAACCGAGTCCTCTACCACATAAGTCAACATCCGATTGACTTTTTCCAAAATAAGTCTTCCATAAAGACATCAAGTGTCTCTTCTCCTTCTAAAATCAATCCAAACCCACTCGTTCACACAAGACACTGATAATGAAGCATAAAGAAGCAGAAAATAGGGGAAACGGAGCGGTAACTCATGAGATGATGGGTCGGGTCATCATATCCTCCCCAACTTAAACAAACGCTCGTCCTCGAGCGTACCCAGAGTTGTTCTAAAAGCCAACCAATCGCTGAGTAACCTTATCATGCATATACCCGGGGGTGATCCCACGTCACCCTATCTCATATAGGTCTGATAATACATTTTTTAACTATAATTACACAATACAGCCTAGCCTATAAATCATAGAACCACATTTCACCTTCCAAAATCATACACAAGATCAGGACCTCACATCTCTATTCAGAATAAGCCCGAACCACCTGTAATAACTCATACCTGCAACCTCAGGTGCAATTATATGATATACCACATAACTCAAGCACATGCAGCGATAACTTCCATTCACAGCAGCTGCCCACAACAACCAATTACCGATAGAAAACCCCTTATTAGCTAAAGTCTCACTCCAACACTTTCATGTACTGCCAACGATAAATGAAACACGCAATAAACCATAACCATTTCTCAGATCAACCATTCATGAAACCACTTCTCCTTTGGCAAATACTACATCAAATTTTTGATTCGAAGCTCGATATTATCCTTCCAATATACTGAAATCGAATTTGCTCTTACTCATTAAAGATCCCAACGATCTCATCTAATCAACACACTACTATGGTGACATTACACATTAATACAGGACTAAGCCACAACTCGCACAATACGCGCACCAATAAGCAACAGTCTGAATATACTCAATTCATGAAAATGACTCAAATGAAAGAGTTGTACTTCAAGCTCTCTAGTACCACCACAACACAAGACGAAGAACCCGTCTCCCATCATAGAGATAGAACACACAAATCTAACTCGCAATATCATACATCCGCATAACTTCACCCCAATGTGTGACCTCATCCAATACGAACCGCTTAAGCAATAAGCCACCTCGTACATAATCAAAAGTCTCATATGATGCCATAAAGTGCCGATAGGATACCGATTCAAACGCGGTACAAAAAGGAATATGAACTCTGGAAGGACCTGCCTAACTCGCGCACTAATATGTGCTCTCCTTAGAAAAATAGGAAGCAAGGCATACAAAAATAGCATATAGGAAACTATGCTCAATATCACACTATTTCGGCGCGCAACCCGATCCAAATAACACACTCATGGCGGCGTGCCACCCGATCCACACATAACACTCACCTAAAGAGGTGTACATCGAGCTAAATTGCTCATTAATATAAAATACCGAATTTTGGTCACAAGCACGCTAAGTGCATAATACCATCCCTGAGGGGACATATAGCACTATAAGCTACCAAAACTCAAGCTCAATTGAGGTGCGATATACAATCTGAATCTCGAGAGCCAATTTGCTCATAAACATCATTTCTACGCGGATCCTCAACACATAAGCATTTTCTCAAATTGTCTCACAACTCACACGGCGCAGTGTATCACTGCATAAAATATCTGACAACGAAATAACACCCTGACTCCTCCTCCATAAGAAGCGCATCACTGAAATGAACCCATTTGGCCTGACATAGAGCCCATATTCACATTTGAATCCATCCATCGACCTCAAGCCGATTCTGATCGCACTAAACTAGGTTAATTACCTTTCAAAGGTCCCTAACAACTCATCTTTCTCTCGTAACACATAAAAATATCCATCATTGTTGGAGAAATCATCCGTAGTCCACAACTCACTGGCCTGAGTGCCCTCCGGGCATATTTGCTCAATTCAACGATATTATCACAACCTTCATACTTGGTTCAAGTCTTCAATGAATCAAGTGACTAACTGCCATACTTACAAAATCTTCCTGTGGGACACCCTCCCACAACCTACCATTACGAATAACTGGGTCGTACCTCCAAACCACCAACCGCACTAATGCTGAAAAGCGATCAAGAATCATTAACCAGGGTGCAAAGCCTTTTCACAAAACACCGTTCTCAGGTGGCACTGAAGACAATACCGATTTACCTTAAACGTCGAGACTTCTTCCCAGCTCATCTGAGCTCGTGACATCCTTGTCCATACCGAGTTGTTACCTCTATATTCACTTCAAATTCCATACCACTCATTGCACCCAACATGCCAACATACGATAGAACACACTCTTCATCACAGCTTCGGAACCATTATTAAGATTGACACTTCATCATATAAAACTTTTCACTTAATTCACTTCTGGAGAACCATAGCAACACACGGGTGAATTCTCATAACCGTAGAATATGCAAAACTCTAAGTAGTTGTCCAACCCACCATGACCCTTTCAGGATCCGCCTACACGTAATAGGCCCATAATAGTGGAATACTCTTGAACAACATCAATTACGATGGACGATATGCCTCACCTATACTGCCACAAATCACACGCGTAACTTGATCATTCTGAAGGAATTGATCTCTACCACCAATATGCCAATAGATATATGGCTAACCAATCCATCTTCTTTCGACTTACCCCGATTGCCCTAGGAATAATAATAACTGCATTCAACATATAACACCATCTATCTGCACTCATCCCGAGTGACTTTGAATTACGAGACCATGTTGTCTCACATCCCACGAACTATTTCGTACCTTCCAACTGCTACATCGCAAGTCAAAACATCATAGAACATTCTACGGATTCCGAACAATTACATGCACCTTCCTGATAGTGCTACATAGAAGCCCATAATTGATATAGAAAAATTACACATTTTGACCTCTCCCAATGGACACTCAGTTCTAATCACATATACAAACTCAAGATACCCAATTGTCACATGTAGAATTTCAAACACATTAGTACCATTATCGAGAGTCATTTACTCTATTTAACTGCATTTAGCCTGATCCAATGAACAGAACAACCCGTGCCTCGTTAGCACTCTGACACCGCAAGATATGACCTCATTGTAAGCACGTGATTTTTGCCCTATATGAGAAATACTCCCAAAAATTCAAAAGAAAATAGTTTTGGGTTGTGTGTGATTTTTGTGGATTTTGTGTTATTTTTCTTTTATTGTTTGTATTTGTGTGTGCATGTTTGTTTGTTTAAATTAATGAAAATACAAAAATATGTTGCATTTGCATTTAGGATTTAATTCTACAATTAGGAATAATCAAGTTTATTTTACAAAAAATGGAAAATCACAAATATATGTATTTTTGCATTTTTAGCATTTAATGTCCCAATTGTGTGATTTTATTTTAATTGATGTTTAACTTTGTGTGATAATTATTATTAGGATTTGATTAGTATTTTAAGTTAATTTTGGTTTTATTAATTTAACTTAGGATCTTTAAGTTTAATTTTGGAGCAAATAAACGAAAAGAGAACAAAAAATAGAAGGAAATTCGGATTGGGCCATCTTTCAAATTAAACAAACTAGGCCCAAGTGTCCCACAAATCCAACCCAAAACTCATCGGGTCGACCCGACCCGCCCCAGCGCATAACCAAACCCCCTTCATTTTTTCATTACACTACCTAAACAAACCCTAAACCTAAAACCCCCCCCCCCCATCTTCTCTTCATCTTCTCCAAACAACCCCTCAAGCCATGGCTGCCCTTCCCCTTCCAGCGACCACCAGCCACGACCAGCCCATCACCATCGACGTCCAGCAGCCACCACCAGCAACGTCGTCAACCTCGTCGTTCACCACCATCCAAACGACCACCTCCTGCTGCGTCTTTCTTCTTCTCCTTCATCGACGACACAACATCAAACCAGCTGCCCAGAACACCAGCCCTGTCCCCTTCGACCAACGACCCCGTCGTCAACCTCGCCTTCACCCTATACCAGACGACCACTATTCCTTCACCCAAATGCCAGCAACGTCATCGACCACCAACAGCCCACGCCTGGACCTCACGTCAAACCAGCGACCAAACATTCTCCTCCACCTCGTCGTCAGTCATTGTTATTTGTTTTGTTCGTCATCGTCGTCTTCAGTTGTTCGCTGATCATCGTTTGTTTAAGACGATTGTTGGCCGGACATATTTTGTTTACGTCGATGTTGAAGTCTTCATATTCTGGTTCGATGTGTTGATTTCGTTTAAAGTCGCGTCAATGTGCAGTTGTAATTGTTGCTTCATTTCGGTTTAATCGGAAAGTTTCTTCAGGTACACAACTGATACACTGGCTATTGTAAGTTGAAACATGAAGCATGAATACATATCAAAGAGTGGAAGTTTGAAGTCTTTAATTAGTTTTAACCTTCTTCTTCACTGATTATAGTTAGAATATTTCATATACTACGATTATGTAAATTTCTGCCCCCTTTTGTGTAATTGGACAGCTTTGTAGTAGTGTAATAAATAATGTTCTATTTTAGCTTGGTCATTAGGTAGTATACGTCCAAACGCATGACAAGTATAATCAGGTTAATAAACCTCTAATTATTAGGGCGATCTAATTTCAACATGCAAAATTGTTTGAACTTAGGATTAAAACTAGACCTCTAAGTTACCCCGTTCCAATTGATTGTTTTTCTACAACTTGCAGTAGTTTGCTTAATTAAACTTCATCATTTTTACATTTCAGCTTTGCAAAATTGTGAACATGCGTAGAATAACTTTACTAGGCTTTAACATTTGAATAAGAGGGCCCATGTCACATTTAATACTACATACGTTGGACCTGGGCCCATGTTGGAAAACGGACTGCCCGTATTGCACCTATTTTCTGATTTAACAAACCGTGTTCAGAACTCGACTATAACAATTCTTAAGCATGTAATTTAATTAGGAGTTTTTCTTCTTTCATTTTTAGAGACGAACAAAAATAGAAAAAATGTAGTCACTTTAGGATTATCCTTTTAAAATAAATGAGACGAGCCTCGCCAAATAAAACGCAAATCACGGAGCCCTCATGAATGTATATATTAAAATGCTTAGATTTCGGGACGGTTTGTTTAGCGAATTTTACGGCCTTCCCTAAAAATAATAATGCGTTAGTCTCTTTAGGCGCGTGTTTAATAATTTTACCTTCCTAAGCTCGGGTGTGCATTTCATGCAACCCAAATCCAAATCCCAAAACATTGAATAAAATGTGTCGAGGATCCGGGTGAATTTCATGTGACGTGGTCCAAAAACATATTTTAAACGACGTTCAATTCCATAAAAATAATTAAAAGCGGTTAAAGGTTAAAATTTGCACATAAGTTAAAATATGTTATAAATCAGATAAATAAAGCCAAATACGACAGTTGAGCGACCGTGCTCGAACCACGGAACTCAGGAATGGCTAACACCTTCTCCCGGGTTAACAGAATTCCTTACTTAGATTTCTGGTTCGCGGACTGTTAAATAGAGTCAAACCTTTCCTCAATTCGGGATTCAACCGGTGACTTGGGACATCATAAATCTCCCAAGTGGCGACTCTGAATCTCTTAATAAACGAATCACATTTCGATTGTCCTTTAATTGGAAAAACTCCCTTTACCACACCCTTCGCGAGGTGAGGTAGCGCCAAAAGGAGGTGTGACAGCTCTGGCGACTCTGCTGGGGATATTGCAAACCATGAACCACTGGTTCAGGGTTTAAGAATTCTAGCTTGGAATAATTGTTGTATTTGGCTTATTTATTATCTGATCTTTATTATATGTTTGTCTTAAATGTGCTAAATATTTTTTTTACCCCTTTGATAATTTTGAACTGTGTACATAAATTGTCTTCTCACGCACCCCCTCTGATTCTTCTTGAAAATAAAATTAGGCATTTTCTTGACATAGCCCGCTTTCTTTGAGATAGCCGAGGTGCCTGGCACCCGGTGAAGGATTTTAATCACACATGTTTTAGGCGGGGAGCACCACCAGTTAAGCCGGAGGGCAATGCTACCGGTACACTGACCCTCCTCGGCTCGAGTTGTCCGCTCGGGTAAGCCAGGTCTAGAACAATAAACCCAGGGCTTAAACCTAGTATAACAAAGCCTCATGTCGGATCCCTAGTAAGAACGCTTATTTGCATCATGTTGCATTTGACTTAGGGGACTCAACACAGGGTTTAGGTCTATCTAGGACAGGTGTACCTGAAACAATAGACCATCTTGATGCATCCTTTGTGCTACATGTTGCATTTATTCAAGGGTAAAACGGTCATTTGGCGGACCAATGATAGTTGAGGACAAATGGCACGCATGGTCATGCTAATCACGTTAAATAAGAAGGCTTCACGTTTTTTTTATAAGCATGATATTATTTTAATCAAAGGCATGGAGAACAATTGTGGAATCCAAGAAGTCTTGAAATTCCCACATGTCCCCCATGCTTCATTTTTTGGGAAAAGCACATGGGGAACATTTGTGGAATCCAAGAAGCCTTGGAATTTCCTCATGTCCCCCATGCTTCATTTTTTGGGAAAAGCACATGGGGAATATTTGTGGAATCTAAGAAGTATTGGAATTCCCTATGTCCCACATCCCACATTTTGAAAATTAAAAAAGAAGCATGAAAATTCAAAAAGATTTTGTACTTTTTCATCATTTACCATAAATCAGAAAATTAAAAAAAAATTCAAAAAGATTTTGTATGTTTCATCCATTTTCAAGAAAAAAAATAAAAAAATATATGTTTCTCTAAATTAGTTTTTCTCGCCCGTATCCAATCGGCAGAACTACGCTGGTTTGATTCTCACCGGATGTAAGATACGTAGGCAACCCTCGTCGAGTCCAACCTCCCTTTTTTTGCAAAAAATAGCCAAAAATGTCAAATTCTAATTTTGTTATAAATAAGTCGGGTGATACCGTCCTTATCAAAGATAGCCGAATGTTCCCGAAAGGGACGCCGGAAGGCTAACTTTGCATGAACGACCGCTTTGGGTTAGGTTCTGATTTTTGACCCTCACAGCCTTAAAATCTTCGTCCCCGAGGCGCCAAAAGGTCGTGTTTGCAATACCAGGTCATTTATTTTAGTTTAGAAAACAAGAAAAAGAGTCTTGAATAAATTAGGTGATGCCGTTTGTCAAAAATATCCGAATGTTCCTGAAAGGGACGCCAGAAGGCTAACTTTTGCATAAACAACCACTTTTGGGTCATTTTTTAGATTTTGGCCGGTTGACCCACACAGCCTTATTATCCCCGAGGTGCTGAGAGTCCGTGTTTGCAAAACCAGGTCTTTTATTTTTAATTTGAAAAAAAACAAGAAAAAAAAGAGTCACTGGGAAAGTGAATGCCGTAGTGATTTTTGGTCAAAATAAGCCAAGCCAGCTTCGGCGGTGTTTTAAACCGTTCTTGTCGAGATAGCCTTAGAGTATCTTTCAGTTGTCAAAAGGCTGTTTTCGTAAAAGAACGAACAAGTTTTTAAAAGTGTCATAAAATAGATCCCCCCCCCCCCCCGGCGTCAAAATTCATGAAAAATTAAGAAGGGGCCACATTTGCAAAAATAGCCACTTGGTTGAAATTGGCATATAGGGGAGGGAATCTGTCAGTTTGTTTTTGAATTTGTAATTCTTTTGATTAGAGTATGAATGTTGTATGATTTTCGAGTATGTAGGTCGTCTTTTCGTCAAAGTCTGTTAGTTTGATCAGTTTTTGAACCTTTCTTTTAAAATCAAAGTTTGTTTTATTATGAAAAACTGAAAATTCCAAAAAAAAATATTCCATTGTTGTTTACCTTTCATTTGCCCGAACTACGCAAGGTCTGATTCATGTGGGGTCATGATACGTAGGCAATCTCCATAAGATTCGACCACAACCAAAAAGCAAAAAAAATGAAAAATAGAAAAGAAAAAAAAATGAAATGAAAAAAAGAAAAAGTTTTGATAATAATAAGGACTGACTCAGTCCACACACAAAAAAAAATATGATGAAAAATGTTGATAATAATAAGGACCGACTGAAGTCCATTCTAACATGTTTTGTTTTGAATTATGAATAAAGTTGAGGTGGTTGGTTTGTGGTGAGCCGGAAACACAAGATCCAGGAAAACCTAACTGAGATCCAAGATAGTAACACCCAGAATATCGCGCAGAATCCTTCACCTGCACTTCATGATACCCACTTTCTGGCGGTGAGGCCTGGTGACAGGAGATATGAAAATCCACTCGAGAATTTGCCAACTGAAATGGGAGAAGGCTATAGTGATTCTGATAATCAGACTTGTGGCTAGATGTCGAGTTTATCAATTGGAGAGTCATGTAAGAAGGAATCTTGGTGGCTTATTTTGTTGTCATTTCTGTCGTCCAGATTATTTCAGGGTTGTAATCTGGATATTATCTTGTAAATCAAACCCTTCTATCTTTTGATTTTGCCCAGTTCCGTTTGGTCGTAATATCTCATGTTACTGTTGTCTAGGTTTGTTCTAAGGGTTGTAACCCTAATTTAGTTTGTTTATCTGGTTGTTCAAACTATTTCATCGTCCAATGCAATATCCTATTTTCCTTTATGTTTAGTCATTTTCTTTTACTTTTCCCTTTCTATAATTCTTTTTCAGTCAACTCTAGTGACATGGCATGCGCACGTAATTTTGGCATGATCTTAAAAGTTAATCGTAAAACCATTGGGAGGTGATCGGGACATTTAAATGAAGTAAAAACGGTTTGAGATTATCTGAAGCCCGAATCATTTGAAACTGGGACAAGTAAAAAGAAAACCATTAAAGGCAAGTTGGACATGCTAACATGGGGTCGTTCATAATAATGAAAATGAGAGTGTTGCCCACCAGTGCTTTAAAGATTGTGTTATTTGCACTTGGCATGTTTTGAAGATTGGAATGACGGAGGCATTTTGTTATGCTATCCAAACACCTTATCCTTCGTTAACCCTTTTGAGCCTTATTTTTTTTTCTTTCATACCCCTCCTTCGGAATCGGTAGCAAAGGGTAGGAACACAAAGATGGAAGATAAAGGGAAAAAAAAGAGAAAACAACAAAAAAGAAAAAAGAGAGATAAGAAAAGAGAAAAAGAAAAGAAAATAGTAATAACTGAAAAGGAAATCAGGTAGGAACTACGTTTGACCTAATTCCTCAAAGAGGATACGTAGGCGCTTCACAACTCGGTCATAGTGTAATAAAAAATCAAAAATCCCCAAGCAAGAAACTGGGGCAAAAATTGTGTTTATTATAAACAAATCTAGGTCCGAAGGTTGTAAATTTTGAACCCAAAATTGATTTGTTTTGAGCCTTTAAATACCCTTTCTTTCTAGCCTATCCCAAATCCCACATTACGGTCCAAAGAAAGACCTTCAATCAGTCTTCAAAAGATGTCAAGTCAGGCAAATGAGAGAGTCTTATTAGAACACAACACTCTGATCCCCAGCAGGAAAGACTCTGATTCCCAGCAGAAAAGACTCTGACCCCTAACATAAAAGAAATATGAGAGAGTCTTAGCGGTAAAACCCCAATCCCCAGCTGAAAAGTAATACAAATGAGAGAGTCTTATCGGTGAAAACCTTCACAGGCACCATGAGGCGATTTGTAAGCTGAGAGAAATCAAAATGAGAGAGACTTGATAGTGAAAACCTGCGGGCATTACAAGTCGAATAAGGGTGAGAATCAGAAGGAAATCACCATATGGAAATTATGAAAGACGATTAACGACGGAGGATAGGCTATATGTGCATGTCATGGCCATTAGAGTTGATATCCGTGTTTGATAGGTTTATTTTATAATTTTTCTTTCTAGAGAGTCATCCTCTTCCTTTGTCTTTTATTCTGTTCCTTTTATCTTTTTCCTTTTATCGAAAATTCCCCAGTAGAGTCTGTTTGGTCAGAACAAGTTAGAAATGACTTCAAAATTTGCCATCAGCTTTCCAATTATGCAAGACGAGATCTGATTGGTACACCCAAGTGGTATAAGACGGAAGGAACAAGCGCAAAGGCCAGTGTCCAGAAGGATATTCCCCAGCAAGAGGACATTGACAAAGGGGTTGGATCAGTGTCAAGGAGGATATCTCCCGCAGAAAGCGAAGGTTAATGACCTCAAGGCCAAGGCTGGTGAGACTCAAAGGTCGGGGAAATGGTCGTTCCCTAGATACGCCACAAGAGAAAAGGGGATATCCCCAGCAGAAAAGGTATTTCTAGTGACAAGGATGAACAAAGAAAATGGTTCATCAGTAAAACATGCAAGATCCTCAAGCAGGGTCACTGTCATAGGAATGCGAGGGGTCAGGATACCAGTGGAAAACAACGGTGAAAGGCTTGTGAATAAAGAGTCGTCAAGGAGGGCGGGGAAGCAATAAAGGAAAAAAAAACTATCCCCAGCAGGAATATCATCCCCAGCAAATAATAACATCCCCATCAAGTTCTAACAATGAAACACAAAGCAGGGAAAGAGGAGGAGAACTATCCCCTACAGGAGCATCACAACCAACCACCGCGTTTTAAACTAACAAGTTTTCTTTGATTTAAAAATAGGAAAAATAAAATGGCATTGCGGAAAGACATGTCACAAGGAAGATCATCAAACTGGGGCAGAAAATTTTCCTTTCATTTGGAAAATTTTCTGGAAGTCAGGTATCCACTTGGGGAAAAAGAAAGATAACACCAATTTTAAGGGAAGTAGGCTTAGAACCCGTGTTATCCCCAGCAGGGTTAAAAGAAAGAAAACAACAAGTTTCAATGAAAGGAGTTGTATCCCCAGCGGACAGAACAAAAAGGATGAAACTTGTGGTCAGAAAAGCAAGAAGCCAGTGTCATCCCTAGCAGCTTCCAGAAGAATGAATCACTAGTTTTGAAGGAAGGAAAATTTCCCCAGCAATGTTATCCTCAACAGTGTTATCCCCAGCTGATAACATTTTTATCCCCAGTAGTGTTGAGAGAAAATTTGAAGAAAGTAGTTTTGAAAAAAAAAGAAAAAGAAAAGAAAAAGAACAAGGGGAAGAAAGGAGATTCCCCAGCAGTATTAACCCCAGCAGGTAAGTAAATAATTCCCCAGCAGTGTTACCCCAACATCCGAGGGAAGACAACACGAGTTTGAGGGAAGCAGTTCTGGAAGAGAGATAATTCAAGTAAGAAGGAAATGGTTGCAAAGAGGAACAATGGCAACACAGTGCAGTTTTTAAGTTGTTGAAATCGAGAGCCCGCCCGTAGAACGGAGGCGTTACTTTTTGTTAAATTGTTGAAGTCGGGAGCCCGCCCGTAGAACGGAGGCATCACATTTTTATTTTGTTGAAGTCAGGTACCCATTTGAGGAAGAAAGAAGATAACACAAAATGTTAAGGGAATGAGAAAATCATCCCCACTAAGAAGGCCACAACTGACCATCATTTTCAAAAACTAACAAAATTTTTCTTTGTATGTAACAGGAACAAAGCAGTGCAAAATTTCTCCTAAGATAAAAATCTTAGTCTGACGAATTGTT
>MU680531.1:294129-307910 GCA_026770625.1 Nicotiana glauca | reverse complement strand
CTCCGGACTTATAAACCGGATTATATTTGCAGCGACCGCATTGTCCTTTTTATAAGGCATAGTTGGGCGTGATCATGTGTACATGCTATTATAAGTGACCCGCCTTAGCCTCGTCACTACTTCGTCGAGGTTAGGCTTGGCACTTACAAAGTACATAGGGTCGGTTGTACTCATACTATACACTATACTTCTTGTAAAGATTTTGGAGTCGGTCCTAGCAGTAGCCAGTAGATTACTTTGATTGATTGCCGGAGGGAGACTTGAGGTACAGCTGCACGCCGTTCGCAGCCCTGGAGTCCCATTCTATCTTATCCTAACTGTTTATTTCATTTTAGACAGTCATGTTTTTGTTCAGACCATTATTTGGTTTACTCTAGTCGCTCCTATACTTGTGACACCAGTTTTGGGAGTGTATCTAGACAGCACTGTTGTTATGGTTTTCTCACACTGTTTTAGTTTATTTAGTTTCTTGGTTATTTTTTAATTTGAGTTGTCAAAATGGATAAAAACTATTCTAAAGTTGGCTTGCCTAGCAAGTGAAATGTTAGGCGCTATCTTTTGGTTGCTATGCTTCTGTTACTATTACAGTTTCTACTGGAGTTATTAATGAATTGTCTCCTTCTTTTTTCTTTTTTCTTTTTTCTTTTTTCTGAGCCGAAGGTCTATCGGAAACAGTCTCTCTGCCCTATCGGGGTAGGGGTAAGGTCTGCGTACACATTACCCTCCCCAGACCCCACTGTGTGGGATTTTACTGGGTAGTTGTTATTAATACTTTAACTTTTGAGCTTCCCACTTCTATAATAATATAGATAGATATAAATATATATCAAGTTCCAGGCGCATAATCATCATCTTCACTCCTCTAACGTGCTTACATACAAATTCCAACGAGTCCAAATAACACCTTTTCCCATCATGGCATATTAATGCCGCATGTAAAAGAAAATGAGAAGTAACGAAGTATTACATGTAAATGAGAAACCACCTTATGCATGTTGCATATCGCATATTCCCAACTTTGAAATATCGGTGAAGCCAATTGGCTTATATAAAGATGGATACGATTAGGGGTATTCCTAAAAATTCGAAAACCCGAACCAAACCGAAAACCAAATTAAACCGACCAAAAAATCAATACTTTTTGGTTTGGTTTGGTTTGGTTTTGGTTTTGAAATTTAAAAATCGACCAAATTTAGTTTGGTTTTGGTTTTAATTAAAAAAAATCGAACCAAATCGAATATAGGAGTAGTTATTTTTAATTTATTATTACACCTATATATATGTATACTTTTATACAAAGTCTTAAAATTTTGTATAGTAAATCTTAGTCGTTTGCACTTTTAGTACAATTCTTTACCTTTACATTCTAGTTTAATTGGTAGTTTTCTTTTGTTAAGTGTGAGAATCTATTTCATGTTAAAAATAATATACTTTTAATTGAGTCCTTAAATTATTCATCACTATTTGATTCAATTATCGTCAATATATCTTGGTAACACTACAAAAAAAAATAGCGTTTAGCGACGGTCGCATTCCGTCGCTAAATCAATGTTTTCCGTTGCTAAAGTTGTTTAGCGACGGATTCAAGTTGGTCCCTAAAATCCTCGTTGCTACGCTTATAGCGACGAAAAATACCAATCCGTCGCAGAATTAGCGATGGAATGGCGACGACATAGTTTTGTAGCAAAGTTTAGCGAGGGAAATATCCGTCGCTATAGAGCTTGTTTCTGTCGCTATTTTGATGCCTTTCGTCGCTGCAATACATAATTAAATTCATCGTTTGTTCTTATAGCGACAAAATTGTCCGTCGCTAGCCGTGTTATAGCTAATTGTCCGTCGCTAGCCGTGTTATAGCTAATTGTCCATGCTTTTTGCAATAAAAACCTTTTGTCGCCAATCCGTCGCAAGATTCAATTTTACACCATAATTTTAGCTACGGAACGTATCCGTCGCTGATTTATTTTTACTATACTGTTGATTGTTTAAAATTCTTTTTATTTATTATTTTAAATGTACTCTGTTCAAACATATTACATAAACTATTAAATACACTTAATAAAAAGTCACTGATATTAATATAAATTCAACAAGGTCCAAAATATATAGCATAATGCATATAACAGTATCATTAAGTACAAAAAATCCACAAGGACCAACAATAATGTCCAAACAAAGTAAGCTAACTATGCTAGGCTGGAGAGTTACGGTCATCATCAGAACCCAATGCATGAACCTCATCAATGTTAGCAGCAGTATAAGATGTTGGAACTGTAGGTGCCATATCAGTGTTTGGCTGATGCGAGGGTAAGGAAACTAATTCGCGTACCCGCTCAACGATTACAGGAACTATATGATCTGTTAGTGCAGGAATCAATCGCATCACTAACTCATCCAGATTCCCTGTCGGTGTTGATTGAGAATCTGAACGTGTTGTTGACGATGTAGCATCAAATCCAAGAGAGCCATGAAGATTTGGCCCGTAGTAGCATTTTGCTTGCGATCCAAGACCATA
Organism: Nicotiana glauca; assembly: GCA_026770625.1. NCBI lineage: Eukaryota > Viridiplantae > Streptophyta > Magnoliopsida > Solanales > Solanaceae > Nicotiana > Nicotiana glauca. The sequence goes on along the minus strand of MU680531.1, from coordinate 305,398 downwards.
TACTCTTTTTTTCTTTTCTCCTCCCGCGGCTTGATAATATACTTTACACTGATCAATATCAGATTGAGTTTGTGTTTGTTGTTGTAATATCTCCTGATATTTTTCCTGTAGAAGAGTTAATAAGAACATTCAATTTAAAAAATGAAAAAAATATATGAAAATAAAGTCAATTAAAAAGTTGTCTTACATGTACGATTCAGGATTTCTCAGCAACAAAAGATTTTCCATCATTACCATGTGTATGGACGTGCAAATGCAACACATTTGGTATTAGATCTCGGCCCTTTATAACAGCCTATACAAAAATTATTCAATTAAGAATATAGAGAAACAAAAGGGTATAGGTGGTAATTAGGAACCAATGGCAGCAATAATACTCTAGGAACAATCCAGATTCTAGTGAGAGATTACAACTATATGTGGAACTACATGGAGGACAAATAACCAATGAAATTATTCCTGATATGCAATTGGCAAAATCTCTGAGGTTGAATCTGTTTCTCCCTTTCCATTTTGAACATCTTACTTTTCTGTTGTTTGTTCTCTAAGTTACTTCTTGGTACTTCCCCCTTCGATAAAGGTCAATGACTGCTGGTTGCAAAAAATGTTTTATATTTTTTTCTTTTGGGAGCTACATTAAGATCCTACATCCCTATTAACATGCAATGTGGTGGATATTAGGGAAATGTATTGAAGTTCTTACACTTTATTCTGTGGCCATTTTTATGGCTAAAACTTGTCGAAGCCTACTATCATAATTTACTGCTAAATGGTGATTAAACATTTGAGAAGTTGTCATATTCTCATAGGTCATTGCATCTTGTAGGGCTACCTAACATATTGTCCCTTCGAGCTACCGAAAACTATCCAGGATCATACAGATTCAACCTCAGAGATCCAACGAGGTTTGGAAAATGCATCCTACTTTAAAAATAAAAATAAAAGCAAAATCAGCAAGACTATACTATTTGGTATCTGCAATCCTTTATGGAGCAGTTAGTTTGGTGTAATGGGATCAGGGAAACTGCAGCAAATTGTTGTATCATATTTGTCCTATTAGGGAAACTGCAGCAAATTGTGTAGGCGAATTAAGAAACTATATGCCAGAACCACCTCCAATGATATGTAACAACATGAAGTGGTTCCAGTTACTACTGAATTTAAAGCAAGCACAAAACTTAGGAGCCATACACAAAATATGGAGCAATGAATTGATATCTTATAGAAAGAGAGGAAAAGAAAAGAAGAGATTAGGCCCATTTGATTGATGTGATCCGGTCCACCTAAGGAACTCGTACCACCTTGTTGAGGATTGATTGTGGGAATGGGAATAGTAGGCATATTTTCACGAATAGCAAAATTACCCCCAACTGAAGATTTAACTACAGGGCCTGCGCTGCCTCGACCTCTACCTCGAGGCATATTTGCAATTGCTCGTTTTCTTGGCCTGCAATGGGTTGCTCCAAAAAAATTAGTACAATGAAAGAGAAAATGACATGTTAGCTGCATAAAGAGATCATACATTCATACTAAACTAGTTTTACTACATTGGACACAGTGGACCAGCTACTAGACTTTACTGTTCTTTTATAACCAAGAGGTAAAGTCTCGAAGATATGCATGCTAGTCTTCCTATTTATGACAAACTCTTTACTGCAACAGAGCCAACTTAAGTAACTAGAGGATTAAGCAAGATCCCTATGAATAATATATTTGCGGTTGTATCGTCCAATTACGAAGAACAAGAACCAAATCAGTAATAAAGTCGATAAGTATTCATTAGATGGGCGCGTAACATAGTATTGACAAGACTATATTAAGAGCTGCAACTTCCTTTCCTTCTTCATTACCTCAACAAAGGACTTATGAAAATGTCTGAAACTAACAGCTCCTAAGCTTGAAAGGAAGCCACCATACCAGTGAGACCGCCTTCAGAGAAATTAATGTAAGACCAAGTCAATTATATATCATGTCAAAATACACAAAAATCAAGCATAAACGAGTCAATTATATAAACTTTTCATTGCTACAAATGCCAAAAATGCTATTCCAAATGTCTGAAAATCAGTAGAAAGGGGATGAAATACAATAGAGTTCCAATTTTGTAAATGCTCAGAGAAGAATGAAATCTGGGGAGAGCTTTCACTATGGTGCTCAAATTTATGTTACTGTAATAGCTTCTTGATCAAACTATTACAGAGATAACTTTTTTAAATTAAAGTTTAATCAAAAAAAGAATAAAGGCTTAACAGCTAGTAATAAGTTCCAGAGAAGCACCACATGTACAGAGCCATTGAAGAGTATTTCAACTTCTTCAAGAGCACACTTACAAGTTAATAGAAGGTAAAGTTGGAAGTTGGTCATACATACTACTGTCCCCTACTCTACAATATCAACATAAGCAAGTTTCGAAAGATAAATTCTCTATAGCACATTATCTATTTCTTTTTACATGAGTCAGACTAATGTAAAAAGAGGCACAATCTTGGAATGAAAACATCAGAATGCTTTCTAAAAAGACTAATGTAATAAGACATCAGAATGCTTTCTAAAAAGAATAAAAATTTGATATTAGAATAAGATGAGAATACTAATACCACAATCTTGGAATGTAAACAAATCTTGAAATGCTCAGTTCCTTTCTTTGACCAAAATAAGAACCTCAAATAGACAAATGAAATGATATATATTGACGATTACATAAATCGATAATGATACTAATTAGAATGCCCCAAAATGTAATTTATAAATTATTCAATTAAACCAATACAATAGAAAAAAGCACAATCAACAGAACAAGGACATGAGAACTCACCAGACCCTGAAATGCCTTTTGGATCAAGGACGAAGACAAATAAAAACTGAATCTTTCCGAGAACGTTTACCACATAAATTCTTGTCGACCTGCAAAGATAATTTTCAAACAAGGGAAAATAGATTAGTGTATAGAAAATGCAAAAGTAGGACAAAAATCAAATTCAGACACATGAATTAATTAGCCATGCTCCAGGAGGATACTTGCTGATCTTAATTAGACACATTTGGGATAGATTTGAAGATTCTCCATTCTCCAGGAGGATACTTGCTGATCTTAAATGGGAGGCTCAAAGATTATTTGAACTACATTTGTGTGGAGCCAACAATTTGGTCAACAGACAAATTTATTCTCCTAAAGTGCTTATGACTGAAGTTGTATTGGTCAGCCTTGACTTTTAAATACAATCAAGATATTGAATACTCTTCTGGTCTTTTAAGAATTTTATCCTAAACACCCAGAATAGGCAAGGGTCAACTTCTTCTATAGGGTAGCATAGTATAATACCTTAAGCATGAGCCTCTCGTAGATGAAAAAGCAAACAGGAAGTTTATGAACAAAACACACAAGTGCAGAAGCTAATAGGAAATACTCAAACATATATACAGTGATGAGCAGATAGTCTAATAACCAAGCTAATGGATTTATTACAGATTTTCAAATCACAAGAACATGTGAGTTTTACATGTATAGGGTAGACATGGTTTAGTAGCAGATTAATCAGTCCAAGCAGACAAGTTAAATGTGTATAACATGGGTATCATGATAAAGATCAATTTTAGATATATTAACGAATGATATAACATTGATAACTCAAGAAATAATACAGCAAAGATGTAGCAGAAATGAATCCTTAACAGGAAAAAAATCTTCACAATTCAAAACTAAAAGGCCAGTATTTTTTTTCCACAATCCAAAATTTTATTGTATGAATCTGATTTTATGACATTTAATGGTACTCATTCCCTTTAAATTTCCAGATTCAACTAATGTTTTTAGTTCATTTTCTTATAGGTGGGGAATGAACCTATAAAAAATGTTTCAAGGGGTGGACACTCCAAATGTATTCCCTTCGACTAAGAAGAGGAAGTATATACCAAAAATTATGACATGAATACCAAAGAGGAAAGTTCCTGGAACCAAACAGACCAATAGGTTTTAACCAGGACATTAATCTGTATTTTTCTTATATACACAACAAGTAAGCAGTCCCCTGGAGGAATGACTGACGTCACAGAAGCAACTTCGAGAGAAAATGATTTCCTTATCTGAATAAGGGCTGCATTTACTATGAAGTGACAAAGTAAGCAGAGTGAAGCAGGCATACCTTTATCAATGTCAGAGAAAACAGCTCCCGATCAACATAACCATCTTCGGTTGCATCTGATTGTATAACCAACACCTCACGTGCTTTGTCCTGAAATTTAAAGAAGGGGAAGTATGCTCACGCAACAGTAAGGAATATAAACACAAACAATGGTCAAAACTTCAATATCTTCACGAGGGTGAACCAAAATATTCAGAAGATATGCATATTAGATTCAGAAATAATCAGCGTTCAAGTGGTAGCACCTATACAGAATGTTGATTGGAAAAGCAGAATACTAATGGACCCCAAATAGAGTGCAACAGATACAGAATAATTTATAGCTAATCAAGTCCTAGATGATCAATCTGTTAAACAGCAGCAAAAAAGCCAGCATTATTTTATCTAAAAGAACTTGGAATATGTTCTCCCTGGTTTGTTTGTATGTGTCCGTTAAACATCTCAAAAAGTTAGCATATAAGTTTGTGAGCTCTCCATTTACTAGATTAAGCTATCCTCAAATTAATTTTTCATTTTCAATATCAAAAACTCCAATCCTATTTTAAATCCAATCAACATAACATGTCTTGTAGTCCAAACTCCTCTCGACTTGGTATTTACAACTGGGTTTGTTTGTTTGATATTTCTCCTCAACATACTACAAAGAAACTGTTGTGTGTTTATATCATTACCTTCCTATATATAGAAACCATTCTCAAAGACATCATCTAAACGAGGAAATTTATCAAGATCCAGCTGTAGAATTGCAAAGCCGCGGACTCGGCTCGTATATTGTGCATTCACTACCAATAAATCAGTTCAAACCAGAGGGAACTTGGTGTAAGATCCCAATATTTGCCACTAATAAGTAAGAAATCAAATACAAAAACTTACCATTTTTTTAAATTAGGAAGAATTAAAAAGAGGGAAGCAGATGCAGACCTGGATGCTCAAGAAGAACCCAACAGATTTTGTATGTCTTTCTGTAAAATGATAAGGAAGAGAAATCACAAAGAAGCTTACCCTTTCGCCTAAGAATCTTGCGGAGCAGCAATATAGGACTTCGAATTTCAGAGTTATGCAGCAAAAATCTTGCAATTTCGAAAGTTTTCTTCTAATTTTCAAATAATAACCCTAGATTCACGCCCAATATTTTGTATTTGAAGAGGAGTGAGGAGTCTAATAGAGAGGAGTGAGGAGTCTAATAGAGAGGAGAGAGTTGGATTTTGCCCTAGTTGTTCTAATGTCGGTCTTTGATAAATTTAATTTTTTCAGAGGGAACTTTAGCGACGGATTAATTTCTGTCGCTAATGATTACTGAAGAAAATTTGTTTTAATGGAAATAGGTTTTAGCGACGGAAAATAGCGACGGGCTTTTTAACTTTAATATCTTGATAAATAAAACGAACTCAGCGATGGAACTTTTGACGCTAAATCTGTCGCTATATTTTAATACTTTTTGTCGCCCCAGTTTCGTCGCTAATTTTGTAGGTATATAATAAAGGCGCTAATATTTAGCGCCAATTTTAGCAACGAATATTGGTTTTTGTCGCTATTCCGTCACTATATTTTATGCAAATTCTTTTTGTAGCTTATTTGGCGACAAACGACAAAATACGTCGCTAAATCGTCGCTATTTAGCTATGGAGTATCTCTTGTCGCTAAATTCCGTCGCTAAATGCTATTTTTTTTTGTAGTGTAAATAATTGATTTATTAAAGGGCAATTGATTTGATAGTGTTACGTTGAAAATATGGTCACCGAAATGTGTGTTTGGTAGTGTATGTCTTATATTTAAGAAAAAACTGACAAATAACCGAAAAATCGACATGAACCGAATCGAAAAAAAATCGACTTAGTTGGTTTGGTTCTAATATTTGAAAAACCGACTTATTTAATTTGATTTTTTTTTAGAGAAAAACCGATCCAAACCGAACTACGAACACATCTAGATACGACTATTAGATCAGTTAAAATGAAATAGCAATAAAGCCCACTACTTGTGGTGGAAATTGGTCTTATTTGTTGAATACTGATAATATCGGCTGAATGCTATTGCATGCGTTTATGGTTGTCCATTTACACGAATAATACGCTCTCTTATGGTTTTAAATTGGATGACATCAAGTTTACGTAGTTAGAATCTACTTTTATATATACATATATATATATATATTCGAACATAAATATGTGCTTTTATGTACTTGATCCATATTGTTTGAATTTGTAATAGATTTCCTATTTAGGAAAATTATTGCTTATCCATATGTAACATAGTTTAAAATGAGATTCATTGTATAACTTGGCTAAGATTATTGCGCTTGATAGAGTAACTTGACAATTAATAAGCGTTTGATACAGTTGAATAATCTTAGAGAGAAAGATCAATCTTTCAACTAAATCAGACTTTAACTTTTTTTTTTTTTCCCTTACTTCCTAACATTGGAATGAATATTATCTAAATTGACAACCTTTTTCTTTCTAGGTGATTAGAACGATGAGATTAAAAATTATAAGCTAGAACCGGGATTATTAACACTAAAAGGAATGAAAATGCTAAAACGGGGCAGATGGCAGCTTCTTATTGGCCAAGAAATGTCTAACTAGTTGTAGAGCTTGCTTTGGCTTGAATGTTGGAACCTGATGTCCAGCTCCTCTTACTGTCACAAAGGATAGTCCATCATAGCCAACTGTCCATCCACCAACCTATTAAGATTTCCCACGTTTAGATTAGTTCTCAATGTTAAGTACAATATTGTATATTTAAAGTAAAATATATACCATAAAAGAAAAATAAATAATACCAGTATACCTGTTTATTGTTAGTGTACCAAGGAGTCCAATCTTCATTGATTTTCAATCCAAGTTTTCTCAAAGTTAATCTTGTAGCAGTGACTGGGATTCTACCATCGGTATCTCCACTGATAAAAATAAATAGATAGAGAATATCTTAAGATTATTAAATATTGGTCCATTGAAAATCTTAAAAAGAAAATTACATATCACTTACCTATACACCCAAACGCGCAGACCACCATCGATAAGTTTCTTGATGGTAGGAAGCATAGAAGATGGCGCGTCACTCCAAAACGTAATATTGTCGCTGCAAAATAAGAAGATTATAATTAGTTACGTTACATATAAGATAAAGGAAATTATGAAATTTTTAATTTTACCTACACTGTCTATGTAATTTTTCAGGTAACTAGTTCCAGTTATTACTAGCAAAATAAAGTTAAAACTCATTACACAGAAATGGCAAGTGATTTTTCTTAAAAAATAACAAAGGGCATTTTGCAGACCTGCAATGAGTCCATCGATAAGGAATATTGGTAACATTTGCATGGAGTGCAGCTTGAACATCTGGTCTATTCATATAAATTTCTGTGTAATCAGACAGACAAGGATCGTACCCTGTTGGTCTTTTGTGCCATCCTTCCTGCATGTTACAATTTTGAATCTTTAATCATGCTAAACTCATATATGTGGCTTGATATAAATATGGAGTGCGGACTTACAATTCTGGAGAAGGACTTGGGGGCAACTCCACGAATAGTGCTGCTGCTACTGAAGTTGCTGTTAACACATGTAGGGACATAAAGGCTGTACATGTCTACGATTTTGTAAACATCAAAGTACTGATTAAGAAGATCGTCGCAGTCATCGCCAGGATGTTCCAAGCTGAAATTGCAAACTCTCTTAATGGAATGGTACAAATGATCTGATATTACCGCATGATCCCATGCATACTCTATCATTCCCTTTTGGTCTGTCTCGTCGTCCATCAATGCATTCCCTACCTGCAATTTTTCATATTTTCATAACTCATCTTATGAAATAATATTAACGTTTTTGATAAATGAGAACATCTCTTATAGGTACATATAAATAGAAGCGAATTCAGAATCTAAAGTCAATGAGTTTATAAGGAATAAGATTTTATTATATGTATGTGTTTCAGATAATAAGTTCAGCTAAACTTTTGTAAATGATCCTAAATCCGGCTTTGACTATAAGATGTTAATTTGCTGCAGTAATGGTCGAGATAGAGTTGGTAAACACGTACCATAAATCCTTTGAAATTTATGTAGTCCTCTTTTATGACTTTTTTATTGTTGTCGAAGATCTGCTCTGCTAGCTGGGGAACATAGTGCCCTGAAAAAATGATGAGTTGATTATATACAATAAGAAAATAAGTTGACAAAAAGAGATAATCCACATGTTGTGTGTTTGTGGCATTTCTTTTCTTTACCAGCGTAGCTTTCGCCAGCTATGTAGAATTCATGGGACTTGAACTGTGGAAATCGTCGAAACCAATTGACCAGAAATTTATATGAATCTTGGGCTGATAAATAATGAGCAGAGATAAAATTTAAGAAGTTAGCATTTGTGAGGAAAACATTTGAATTAAATTCGTAGAATAACCAATTCTTCACCTGTAACAGTGTCTCCAAGCTCTGTGATATCACTAGAGGTATTTGTGTATGAAAATCCAACACCAACAGGGGATTCCAAGAACAATAAGTTTGCAGCTGGAAATATTAATATTAATATACACAGTTATTAGTACTACCAAGAGATTTTGATTTCTAATTCTTTGATGAGCTAACAAAAATATTTCTCGATCTAATTTCAAGCTGGGTTGTTATTTAAAATGATCAATCGTTTTAAGGCAAAAACATTAGCAGGCTCTACATTAATGCAGAAAAATAAATAATTCTAATGTTGATTAATTAGAGTGGATATTTGGTTACATAAGGAAAATTATTTTCTTCTATGAAATTGATAAGTTTAAAGTCAATTTCACCTGACAAGTATTTATGCTCAACAAAACTTAAATAACTTTTTATCCAATAAGTTCTTTTTGTTTGTCCTTTTTACCTTTATTCCATGAGAATTTGTTGAACTTGAGCTCTGGCTTATTTTTCTGTGTGAAGAAAGGCCCTAACTCTTCTGCTTCACCGTAGCCAATTGATGAGCATCCTGGGCCTGAAATCAACGTCAATGACAAACTTCAACTTAAGCCAGTTCTGTAAAAAAATGAGGGCATTAAGGATTTATAGAGCAAACTTCATTTATAGCCCATCGGCTCAAACATATTTCACCCGCTAGTCCAAAAATTACAACATACATTTTATAGCCCCAAAATAATTCTAGTGACTAGCCCAAAAATATTGAGGCTCAGATCTGTAAAGACAGATCACAAAAAAGAGAGGCGACCATGCTATGGCTACAAAATCACCAATTGCACCCAAATCGCTGGCCGTCCGGTGATTTGCCGGGCCAAAATATGAGTTGGATACAATCCAATTAACCTAAAATCCAGATAAAATATTATCACTGCCTCAATTGTTATGTACCAAAAAAAGGAATTAAAATCACAGAAACAGAGACAGAAAGAGAGATATGGCTAATGTTGATTGATGCTGAAGAAATAGTTGTATAGTAGTATGTATTTCCAGGAATTCAGGGCTGATGATTTTGTTTTAAAAGTGGAAAAGGAAAATCATTGGCTAAAGAGAGAGGGGCAACCACTTTTTGAATAAAAATCTCAAGTTATTGTCTCATTTTTTTTCTGGGCTAACTCTCAACTTTCTTTGCTAGGAAATTCTTTGGGTTTCACCAAATAAATTTTTATTTCCACACGTGTGTAATTAATTAATTTTGATGGGAATTATAATTTCAGATCCACCATTAGTATATATTTACATGGATATTTATGTATTTCTTTCGAAAATAGATTTGAATATTGGTATATTACAAAATATATACAACATAGACTGTCACTATACAAAAATTATACAAAACAGAGTGTCACTATACAGTTTATATACAATAGACCGTCACTATACAAAATAGATTGTCACTATATAAAATATATACTAAATAGACTGTTACTATATAAAAATTATACAAAATAAATTGTCACTATACAAAATAGACTGTCAATATACAAAACAGACTGTCACTATACAATTTATATACAAGTAGAGTGTCACTATACAAAATATATACCAAATAGAATGTCATTATACAAAAAATATACTAAATAGACTGTCATTATACAAAAATATGTATAAAATAGACTATCACTATATAAAAATATACTAAATAGACTGCCACTACAATTTACATATAATTAGCTCTCACTATACAAAATATATAAAAAATAGACTGTCACTATACAAAATAGACTATTACTATACAAAAAATATTCAAAATAGATTGTTACTATGCAAAAAATATACAAAAATAGATTGTTATTATACAAAAAATATACAAAAATGGACATTTGTATATGACCTTCAACTTAGGAAACAGGCGCTCTAACCATTGAGCTACATGCGCTTATGTTGTCATGCTTATTCCTTTCGGCTACTATATGCAATACGTTTGGGCCGAAGGGCCATTTTTTGTAAGTAGGACAAAATATTGGCTATTAAAATTTTGAGGGGCTATAGGGGGTAGTTTTCTCAAATTTATATTGATACTAGTTACTCTCTTCGGTTCATAATAAGTAACTAATTTGCTTTTGGTACGCCATTAAGAAAATACTAAATTCTATACAAAAATATCTAGTATGACTAAGCTACCCTTAATTAAATATTTAATGTGAGGAGTAAGAAATTTTTTTAGGGATATGTATATAAGGATAATTTTGTAAAAACAAATTGAATTCTTTCTTGATTATTTTGGACCAAAATCAAAAGGCAATTTAGTCAGTTATTATAAACCGAAGGGAGTAATCCAATAACCAAACACGAGATAAATATAATTTCAGATTTTATATCGGGATTATAATAGCCAAAACGACCCCAAAAGGTTTAGGAATACTAGTCTGACATTCAACGAATCTACTTATTAAAGGTTCAAGGTGGAAGTATTTTTCTCTGCATTTATGACATTTCATACTTGGTCCATAAGTTGTAGGAAATGCGACATTTTTATGTCTATACTTGGGCTCAAGCTCCATAAATTAGTAGTTAAGCTTCAATCATCCTTTCCTTCAGTTAAAAGAGAAAAAAAGTGAGTGAATCATTACATTTATTTACCTTTTCAGGCCAAACATTTTCTTTTTCTTCGTTTCTTTTGTCTTTTTTTTTTTTTTTTTGACTATGTTATATTGTTTCATTTTTGACCCATGCGCCA